>WBNH01008816.1:0-103666 GCA_013401255.1 Urocolius indicus | reverse complement strand
TAAATGGTGGATGTCAGGAGGTTGGGACGTTCTTTTTTTGATGGTCTCTAGCAACAGGACAAGGGGTAACGGGATGAAGCTGGAACACAAAAAGTTCAGCTGAAACATGAGAAAATGAATTATTTTACTAGAGGGTGTGGGAGCCCTGGCACAGGGTGCCCAGGAAGGGTGTGAAGTCTCCTTCCTTGGAGGTCTTCAAGATATGCCTGGACGTGTTCTTGCATGAACTCATCTGGGTGGATCTGCTTCTGCAAGTGAGTTTGACTAGATGATATCTAAAAGTCCCTTTCAACCCTACCATTCTATGATTGTATGATCACTTTCCTATAGAACACTCAAATAGTAACAAAATGGAATATTTTGGGGTTTTTTTCTAAGATCACACAAACCTTCTTGGATTTATTATCTTATCATTTAAGTTGACTATGCTCACGTCAGAAATTGAGCAATTTATAAACATTTGCTTTCTCTGTTCTTTTTCATACCCATGTCAAGCACTTTCCTTCCTGGATTTTGATTAGTGATATTTTCTATAGGGAAGTATATCCTTGTAGGGACTGTTTGATCTTCCAAAAAGGCAGACTATAAACTTCCTGCAGGAGTCTAGCTGCAGGAAAATTTGGCGGGAAAGACAAAGAGTCAGGATTCATCTAATCTAAGTTAGTCGTTTAGAGTCATTCGTTGCTGAGTGGAGACAGATAGATCTTGAGAAGCCAGTTTATGTTCCATACAAGATACACATTGGAGCCTACACATCTCCTCTGATTAGAGGAGAGCCTACACATTTACCCCAAGTAGTGGGCTCTGATGTTAAACACTGAAGGCTGTAACAAGAAAGGATGAATTCCAGATGTAGTGGCAAATACCAATAACTCTATTAATTTACAGGAAAACAGCAACTTGTAATACAACCGATTATAGGGTACAGTACTGTCTCTCTGCTTCACTGAAGTACCTGTGTATCATCAGTGAAGGCATCAGTGTTGATATTGCTCTTGAATTAGTCCATGGAAAGAGATGAATAAAATCTAGACCATCAAATTAAATTTTAAGAAAGTAATTGTTGTATGGTAGAGAAACTCTTTGCAAAATAGGAAGGAAAATGAACTGTGAAACTCTAAATCTCCAATGAACACGTTGACCTTTGTGTCCTAATGAATTGAGGTGGTTTTAATAGGACATTTGGCATTTTTTAACCTTTGAGGTTACATACTAATCAAATTCTTGCAGTATGTAAAAAATGCAGGATTTTACAGGTTAAATATTTTTGCTAGAAAATAACATGTTCCAGATTTAGTGTTCTTTAAGCCTCATGGTACAGAATACAGAATTACTTTATAATGGTTCTACCACATAAATTGCTGCATCCAGTTTATGCAATTTATCGTATCACTTAATTGGTGATGCTTCTACATCTGAATATGCAACCAGGAAGCTCAGTGACTCAGGACAGAGTAGCCTGCATGTGAACTTCAGAAAAGTGGATGAGGAATCTATGTGGGCTTTCCTCTGTGACTAGTAAGTCTCAGGAACCACTCCAGGTGATTATTCTTGCTGACCATCTAGTTGGCCCCAAACTTTGTTTTCATGGGTTAGTTCTCATAACATCATTGAGTTATCTATAATTCTTTTGAATTAAGTGAGCAAGTTTTATATCCAAATCAGCAGAGAGCAACTCTGCCGCCACCAATTTGTTCTGCAGACATGAAGGTACAGAGACAGGGACAGCTTAAGGCTCTCCAGAACACATTCTGCAGAATGTCAGAGCCCTGGCTTTTCAAAATGTCACAGATCCTTAAGGAAGCTATTAATTTTTTCAACACTAGAACCAAAAAAGTTTCTACCTCCCTGACAATAATGTATTCACTGGTAACCAGGGAGGAGGGGCTGTTCCTGGAAAGGCTTCCAAATAATGTAGCTTAATACATTTTCTTACAATTGTCACTTAATAGCTTTCTTAACAGAAAGGAAGGGATTTTTTTTTTCCTGTACAGCCATGCAAGGTATTCCTGAGAGAGCACAGGACTGATCTTCAGGAGACTCAAAATGACACTGTTAATAAATCCAGCCATAAGACAGGCACACTGTGGTTTAGTAATCTGCTAACGACAGCTCTCCTGAGAGTGGCAAGGAGCTGGGTCTGCTGTGCTAGAAAGGTTCCCCAGCAAGTCAACTGAGAAAAACAGGAGTGGATGCCTTGGTCTGCTCGCTCTCTATCCTCTCTCTATTCCTCTTCCTTCCCCAGGGAAAAGTATGTAATTGTGAAAGCACAGAGCCTCTTTGAGCTCACTGCTGTCTCTTCCTTGTCCTGGGGCAGGCCCAAGAGCACCTGGCAAAGATGCTAAATGATGCTGACTCCATGGATGCTGCTGGGAAAAGCTGCCTAAAGCACAAGCAATAAAGCAGCCTCTAGTGCACTCTGTGAGTAGGGGAACAGCAGGAGCTGAGTCATTAACCCCACAAATAAAATATCTTTCAAAGTCAATACTGTAACATGCAATCATATGTGTTTAATTAGGGAAATCACCAAATAGGTACCACATCTGAGATTAGCTATAGAATATTCTTGCATAGGTAAAAATTTAGAAGTAAAATGGTTGTATGCAATTAGGACAATTTGTTTTGACCTAGCTGTCTGAACCAGTCAGTCACAAGCTATCTGAGCTGCCAAGGAGCAGTAGAAATAGAAACACCAATTGATCAACAGATGGATTTAACAAGCATTGAGATTGAGATTTTCCCAGCAAAAATATACTTCAGATATAGCACATCAGTTGAGCATCAGGTCTCATTTCAAATCCTTGTCTCCCTTGCCTGAAGCCCTGAGTCTGGCAGAAAGATGGATTTCCATGTAATTGTGTCTGCTGAAGAGGGTTGCTGCTGAGAAAGGTGGTGATGGCAGAAGTGTTGAGAGCATCTCATAAGCTCCAGATACTGCCCAGGCATTAAGAAACACCCAGAGGACAGAGTAAAGGGTAGGGGGGCAGGTTGGCAGCTTTCACAATCCTTGGCCAACACTCTTCAACCCTCTAGAGACAGAGTTTCTGCTCTTATCTTTCCAGATCCTTGTCCCTGTGTAGGGAAGTGTCTGTTCACACAGCAAATGCAGAAACTGATACCATAAATTTTGTTATAGTGGAAGCATAGAAAGCTGAGAATGAGCATGCTGTTAAGTCTGGTGCAGAGAGTTAGACGAATAGTACTACAAAAGCATTATAGATACAACTAGTAAATGTGGAAAAGTTTTAACACACATTCTACAACCTCTATACCTCATCTGAGGTATAGAAAAAAACCTGAGAATAATAATTGCCACATGTATTCAGCCATCCTTGTTCACACAGAGTACAGGTGTTGCAGATGCCAGCCATGTAACTCCAGGAGGCCCCTGGGACATCTAAAAGCTCCTCTTTGTGCACTGTTATTGAAAGATTTTACACTGGTGAAGAGAGGAAGCAAAGACTCTGTGGACATATTTGTATGTTAGAAAATATGTGGGATCAACTAGAAACAAGCAGCTGAAAATTCAGGCAGTATAAGCAGTAGCTTTCTGGCAGATTGCTACATCCTCACCAAGTTTGCTGATGACATGGAATTGGATAGTGAGGTGAACACCTCAGAAGCAAGAAAGATCTTACAGAGAGACCTGGATGGGCTGGAAGAGGACTATAGG
Organism: Urocolius indicus; assembly: GCA_013401255.1. NCBI lineage: Eukaryota > Metazoa > Chordata > Aves > Coliiformes > Coliidae > Urocolius > Urocolius indicus. The sequence goes on along the minus strand of WBNH01008816.1, from coordinate 99,993 downwards.
AAGTGTAACGAAGACAAATGCAAAGCCCACCAACCAGGATGAAATAACCAAAGAACCCAGTACAAGCCAACACCTATGTAGTTGGTGAGCAGCCTTGTGGAAATGGGCCTGGGAGTCCTGATGAATCCCAGGCTGAACATGAGTCAGCAGTTTATCTGCAGCAATGAAGGCAAATCAGCTCCTGGTCATCTGCAGGGGCATTGCTTGCAGGACAGAAATATGATCATCCTACTACATTCAGCTCTTGTTGGGTTGCACCATGAGTACTGTGTCCATCTCTGGTCCCCACAATAAAAGACATGTTCAGATTGAAGAAGGTCCAAAGGAGGGCCACCAAGATGATCAAAAGACTGGAGAACCCACTCTGTGAGGAAAGACTGAAGGAGTAAGGTCTTTTCTCTGTGGAGAAGAGAAGGCTCTAGGGAACACTTTTAGCAGTATTCCAGTACTTAAAGGACAGCTGCAAAGGAGATGGCAAAGACAAGAGGCAAAGCATACAAGTTGTATTGTGAGAAGTTTCATCTTGACATGGAATCATAGAATGGTAGAGCTTGGAAGGGACCTTTAGAGATCATCTAGTCCAAATCCCCTGTAGAAGCAGCTCCACCTAGATCAAGTCGCATAGGAACATGTCCAGGTGGATCTTAAAGACCTCCAAGGAGAGGTCAAAGATGTTAGTACCTTCATCTGACTCATTAAAGTGTCTATGATCTTTGGGCAAAGGTATCCTGATATTTGTTTGTATTTTTTTTTCTGTCACATTTGAGCTGTTACATTTTGGTTCAGATCCTTCAACGTTCCCAGAGTAAATAGCACAACACACAGTAATAATACTAAGATTCAGTTACTCTAACTGGAATTTGAAAAAGGAAAAGAAATATCAGGAGGTAAAATAGTTTTTAAAATACAATTTTTTAACTATGCGCAAATGCAGATGGTCTTCCAAAACAAACCTCTTTAAAATAACTGCAAATCAAAGGCAATCACACAAGCTGAAAATGCAGAAGAAAGTATGAGTTAATTTTTCTACTACCTCAGTCTATAGCACCACCTGATTCGTGTACCATCACATCTGAAATCAAACTGATATCAAGTAAGAGGTATTTTCCTTGGAACTTTTACAGATCTTACAGTCTGGGAAACAAACAGTAGAGGAAACCAAATCACTGCAACTCAGAAGTTTTCCATTCTTATGCTCATCTCTATTTTCCATTTTCTTATATGCCACTAGTGCAAGGGTCAGAAAAAAAACAATGAAAATTTTTACAAGAGCTTTGCAGACAAATCATAACAGAGAGGTCTGTTTGCAGTCCCAGTTACAACAGTAAGAAGCATTTTGTTTCCACTGAAAGGTAAAGAAGCTTCTACTGAGAAAATAGATGGTTCTGAAAAGGAGAGATGTCTTCTCTGAGTCTCATTTAGCATAAGTAAGTAGTTTTAAATAACAGCAAATTCTTGACAAATTTCTGGTCATAAGCTTAGATTCTGTATCCTAGGAAGGGGGTAGCAATGGTAATGTTTTTTGCAGTTTTTTACACTGATTTGTCTGTAAGAATCGTTTACCTGGCCCTGCCTTCCACAAGCATGCATGCAAAATGTCTAACATCGCAACAGTAGAAAATAATTGTTTACATTCACACAGAAACTGCAGAACTGAAAAATCACAAGCTTAATAGCTACTACCCCATGGTTTCACTGCACGCCATTTGGTATACTTCCCCATATCATCTTATTGCTTTTTTTTAAAGACCTGTCCTTGCAATTTACAATCACAGACTGCTGAGACCTGTGGAGATATTAATTTACAAGCTCTTCAAGGCACAGACTTTGTCTTTATTTCTGTGAGGCACACAGGACCCTATCAGCACTGTACAAATATTAACTGAGATAATGTACTAAAAACTCGTCTACAAAAGGTATGTTAGGATGGATCTAACGTTCTTCAAGTGTCTTCCATGACAGTGGACAAACAAGAAGCACATTAAGTAGCTGGTTCTCATCCCATACAGGAGTAATCTCAAGGGATTATCCAGTAGCATCACGTTTCTCATTGACACCAAACACTAACAGCATCTCCAGCAGGCACACTTTCTGTTCAACGTTGTTGTTACCCTCAGTGCACACATCAAATAGCAAAAAAGGACCTGCTAGTCACCAATACATAAATGTGTTTTGCAACATCAGCTGGGGTAATGAAGCGCCTAATTCTGGCACTACTTCTAAGGTGGAAGAAATGCATTGAGTAAAATAAAGCTCACAGTCAAGAAACATCAAGGTTCTTTATGGGATTTATTGAATTAAATTAATCATATTAAGCTACAAAAAGCAACAAGCTAATCAAGTTCCTTCCATGCCTGGGGTCAAGTAGGAGAAACTCAGAGACCAAATCAATTTATTTTCAGCCAGGTATAAATTTTTGAGAGACACCTGGACCACAGTCACTGTCATGGGTAAACAATTGCTACCACTATAATGAGCAATATTAATACAAAGTCACAGTATGACACAAAATGGAAGGAAATGTGGGTTTTTTTAAATAATAAAAAAAAAAATATTCCCAAATACTCAAGTGTTTGTCTTTCACTCTCATTTTAAGGCCTTTTCATGACTGGCTTGATCGTGTAAAATAGGTGAAAGAAAATCATCATGTCATTCTAATTTAGAATGGCACTAGGCAAGGAGTGGTGAGGGTCCTCTTCTTCCTTCTCTCACTCCTGCCAGCCCAGGGGAGCCTGGCTCATGGGGCAGGGTTCAGCTCAGGAACACACTGGGACTTCATGCCCAGGATCCCCTGGGGTATTGAGACACAGAACCTTTTGGAATGCAGACACACAGGGATGCAGCAACACTCACCTTCTCCTCATGTCCCCATCCACAGTCAGTGCTGCATGGAGACATCCATTCCTTCTCTGTACTCTGCCCTGCACAGTCACATAAATCTGAATTAGCTTCATTACATCAGTGAAAGGGCAGCAGCATAAAACTGAGCATGAATGAGGTCAGAGTGGTACAGCTCTCAGCTAATGTGTAAAACGCACACTTGGTTTCATATCGTTGATTTGATCCACCATTCTGCAATTACCAAATGTTTTTTGAGGATCCTGACATCCAGAAGCAATATTTTAAATCAGGAAATAAAATATTGTCCAATCACATTAAGGAAATGGAGAACATGAACTGAAATTTGATATCTAATTACTTTATTAATATAGCCAGTATATAGTTGGATTATAAAGCTCTTGAATGACTAAAATATAGTTTGCAAGAAAAGAATCCTAGTTTCTGCTTATTCACAGGCTGGGGAACAAGGGTCTTTATGCAGAAAGGAAAGTGTCACATGGTATTTGTGCAATGAACAATGAACCTGAATTCTGCATCAGAAACCAAAAAAAATTGAGGAGGAGCACTAGGTCTCACAATGGTCTGGATAGGGTAATACAAATGAAGTTAAAAGAAAAAGATAAAACAATGAGCAAGAACAAATCCATCCTCTTCTGGTACCCAAACTGTGGACTGAAAAACTAAAATTAGAAACTTAATGCTCAACAGAGATATCCACATTGCAATTCCCTTTGCAAGCAGTGCAGGGGATACAACTTAACCAGAGAGCATCACTCTTCATGAGTGCTGTCCTAGATGCAGTCAATAGGAAATGGCTGAAAAAAAATTCCCACTCTTGAGGGTCTTGAGGACAGTCAGACCAACATGAAATACCTCTGCTTAGGGTGCAAATGTACTGGCTAGGAAAAGGCATTCATATGCACAGAGTTCACTTATTTTTAGAGACAGCCACTGAAAGAGAAAAGAGGAACATGAGAAATTCACAGGGTGACTCTGACAGGCAGAACATGCACCTGCCAGGGGTCTGAGATCTTGAACCTGCCTTCTCTGGTCTGGTGGGTTTGATATAAAGGAGTGGGCTGTATGTAAAGCAGTGCACAAAAGTATCAGAAGTTTGGAACATTTGGATGAGGGGAAAAGGTGAGAGATTCTTGCTGTGACAATCAGTCTTCTGGGAAGCCAAAAAGGAATATTGACAAGCTAGAAAGACCTGACTAAAGGACTATGGCCTCAGCCTTGAAGTTAGGATGCTCAGGTGGAAGAATGCAGTTCTGGTTCCTGGCTATGGCTTTTATCCAATAAAGGTTTAATGTAACATGCATAAGCAGTCCAGGGACTTTTGTTGATCATTGTCTTAATTGACTAAAGTGCAAGGATACTACTCTCGGTATTGATTTTCTAATCAAATTAGTACCTGTTATTTACCCTCCATATGTTTATTCCTCTGTTGCGCAAGGCCCTCTAATGTCCCACATAGTTAGTATCTAACTTAAAAGTTTATTGTCCTGTGCATTCTCTGCATGCACACAGCATGTTGCAGCCTCTCATTGCCTCATAATCATTGATAAACAACTGAAGTGGAGAATTATTGTTTAACCAACAAAGCTGCTGATACAATTAGCCTTGCATTTAAGAGAATCCACTCCATTACTGATTACACTGCTTCAGATTTACTCTCTGACCACATTAAAATGTCTGTTTCACCCTGCCTCAGTTTCCCACTAAAATACCTGAGTATGATGAAGGCGTCAGAAGTTTTAGGCTGGAGACAGCAGCAATGAGACTATTGAAGTCTCTCTTTCATACAAAGCAGGATGTCCTGAGAAGCTGGATGCTGCTTCCCCTGACTGATGGCTTCTCCAGGAGGTACTCCATTTATTTGACCTAAGAAGTAATTCTTGGATTTGCTCCTGATGAACTAGGCAGAGAAAACACTATATACATTTCAGAAGCATTCCATAATGTGAAAGGGAAAAATCTTGTTACAGCACACTCCAAACAGTCTATGCGAAGTAATCACATTTATATTTATTTAATGAGACAGCATTCACAAAATGTCAGCATTGCAGCCAAGGCATAAACAATGTTACCCAAGACATAGTCCAGAAGCAACAAAATGGTTTATGACACTTCCTGTTCTCAGCATCCTCCTCTCTCATTCCTAATGATTTCTAATAAGAGGATGTTCCAGCATACATGCACGGTGATCTCCAGGCCAGCTGCTTCATATAAATGCCATTTTCAATAAAGCAAACACCATGGAAGGTGGCCTATTTAAGATCAATGTCAAGCCTACTTCCCTGGAATTTCTTTAATTATAATCTGAAATAGCACCTCCAGTAGGATTTTAAAAGTTTATTTTCCCGATGAAGACAACTTTTGTAAAATAAACATGTTTCCATCTTTTCCTCAAAAATGATTTATATAGTTAATCAATAGTAAAAGAAAGCAGGTATAAAATAAAGTGGATCTAAGTCACTTAGAGATTTTGAAGAAACAGTTGCAGGAGTTTTCTTTGTACAGAAGTAGTGGTGAGCTTTCAGAATAGGAAGCAACCTAAATTGAGAGAGCAGTGCAAGGGGGTTTCTCACCGCTGGTTCAGGATACAAGACAACAGAAGAAAAGAATTTGGCTTATTTTCATTTGAAAAACAGCAACATATGGTGCCTGACAATACACTCTTTGTTTCATAATTACAACCTCTAGTATTTCGGGATCACTTAACACAAATATAAGCCAACACATGATTTTAACCACAAAAATAGATAGATCTCAGCAAAGTACATAAGCCAGGCTTGTATGCTGTGTTGAATAAAGATGCCATTCTGAACTTTATTCTGTAAAATGCTTTGGGGCAACGTTTTAAAAATGCATCCAAAAATGTTGATATACTAGTATCCCACTTTAATGAATTTGTACAGAGATAAGTGAAGAAAAAATATGATTCATGATTTTCAGACATATCATTGCTGAGGACAAAAATTACTAAATGGTAAGACAAACAATGTATATAAAAATCTGTCCTGGAAAAAAAACCAAAGAAGATGATGTCAAAACCTGGAACTTATCTTGAGCTACAGCATGTGTTTAACAAAGCCTGTTATAATCAAAACTGAAACAACAAAGTCAGCATTGTCTCCATATAGTGTCAATGATCAGTGCACAAGAAGGGTGAAAGTCACAGACATCACTGAATTAAACTGGTACCCTGTAAGTAGATGCCCACTACATCCTTCTAAAACCTCAATATACTCATAAGACTTAAAATAATAGGGAAGTGTCTAAAGTGACAGATACTTTTCTCAAGATGCCTACCTATTGTCTACAGCATTTTATATATCAAAACTCCTTTCTTTCCAGGCCTCAAGCACTAACTTGTCTCCTTTCATTTTGATGTGTCTTCAAAGAAGGACAAAGCATTGTAGTCAGAGTGCATTATCAGGCCTGTAATATGCTCTGATGGGCAAAGCATTTCTGCTGTCTTGATCTCAGAGACATTTATTGATGGATGGCCTGATAATGCTTATTATGTGCCTGAGATAACCTCAAAAGAGCCTGCAAGTACAACTAGAGGTGAACAATGTCTGTTCTTGTGAGGATTTCTTAGCAATATATTGGATTTTCAACGCAAAATATCTTGCATTTTTGAAGAAAAAGCAATCACACCTCTCAGAGCCTACTTGCTGTAGAAAGTGTTTGGGAAATAAGCAAAACCACATTGCATGTCTTCAAAATCGTTTCTTATATCAAAGGGCAAAGAAATCAGCATCTGATTGAAATGCAGCCTTCTGTATCTTTTAGTTCTGACTCACGTGAAGACAGAGGATATGAGTTTTCTGGTATTACATTCTCTGGTAAGTGGGATTGACAAAAACATAGTCACATCACTCAGGAAATAAAGATGAGATGGTCCTCTTTTATTTCTTTCATTAGTATTTAACCACATACTTCAAAAGAATTTCCAAAAACACAGATTTTTCTAGCAACATCACACCTTAATATCCACAACTACAATACTATTTGTATCTGTAAGTATTATTCAAAATTAAACTAGTCTTTGAGGCTTAATCTTATGCCAACTGCTATTTGCCCTGTAGAAAACAACTCCCCAAAGAAATACAAATAATTAATGGTTCTTGAGGGCTTTGAGACAATTATTATGCCATTGGAGTTCTCAAATTACAGTTACTGGGTTATATAGGCTTCGCATCAATCATTCCATATGGCTGCATCTGAAATAATATGCTTAGGTGGGTTGTAAAGTGACACAATTTGAATACACATAATTGTATCTTAAGCTTAGCTACAAGCTCTAGGCCACCACCAGTTCAACAAGGGATCAGATATGGGTCAATTAAATCCTGTGAATGTTTTACTATCTGGGAGTTGAATGTCTTTAGCTGAGATTAGACAAATACGGATTTTCACAGATTATAAACACTGCACTGATGCACTGTTACCAAGTCATGAAATGAAAATCATCTCACATCACAGATAAAACTAAAACAAAAACAATGTAAACAGGTAATTTCACAAGATACTCTAAAAGCCCAGCATTGATTTGTGGATTTTACACATGGGAGCAAATATATACTTTTGTAAGGGATCCAAAAGCCATTAATAAGGAAACAAAGATAAAACCAGTAGGTTTTCCAGACATGAAAGTGTAGAATATTCCTGTGTTGTCAGACTGCATTATGCACTGGAAAAGGCTTTCTTCCAAAACTCGTGCCCAGCTCTTATTAATTGTTTCCACTTGATTTGAGATCACCAAAGTGACAGAATTAATTTAAAACAAAGAAGATGTTTTTTCTCCATGTTATTGTAGTCTTGTCCTAAACTGGACTGATTTGCACATTTCTTTACAAAATCTCACCACTTCTGTTTGTCAGAAGGCACAGTGGGGGCCAGCAGTTACATTTAATTTTTTCTACTATTCTTCCCATCACTATATTTCATCTTTTGAATGCTTTGTGTTACTGCCATGGAATGGACTAAAATGTGAAGTCTCAGATCACAAAATACTTGGAGCTTTTGTGCTTTTATGGTTTCTTCTCCTTTCCTTTCCTTTCCTTTCCTTATCATTTCACAATTTTTCAAGTAATTTTAAATTTAATCTAATTTTTAAATTTCTTAATTATTATTCTTTCAATTCCTATGATTTCCCTTCCCCATTTTAATTATTTTTAGAAAGAATTTTCAATGCAAAGCAACTCTGCAAATGCAAATTTTAACAAAAATACTGCAAATTATTAATTAATATTCAAAAATATGTTAGGAGTTTATTCATTCTTAACAAACAAGTGTCTTATCTACTTCACAGAAACAGTTCTTGGATCTTGGACTCTGTTCTGAGGCACTTGCAATTCAGTCTTGAGTTAAGATACAAGAACCATAAATCATTAAAGGAGATGGGGGGGAAACATATTACTCTTCCCTCAAGCAACAGCAACTTGACTGTGCAGCACTAGTGATGACATCAGTTATGCTGAATGCATAAATAGATCTCCTTCATTAACAAACCTTATTTGGAACTGAAAATTAACTGTATTTTCTGGAGCACATGAAATCTGATGTTTTACATTGTTGTATCTTATCCCTCATAGAGCCTTAACAGGTTCTTTCTTCCCATTTTCCTAAAGAGCAGTCCTTTGTTTAAGCTGCAAGCGCAACCACTCTGGACCACAGGTGACAATATGTAAGGGATTTCCAAAATAAAATAAAAGCAGATTTTTTTCAAAGGTAAACTCATTTAAGTCACAAAGAAGATCTAAGGACAGAACATTTTTTAAAGTAGGTTAGGGCTTTTGTCAAGCGAATTACACATACACCTTACTCCAACACTGCATTGCGTTTCACCAACTAACATTTCTTTTTTTGTGGCTATTTTACAAGATTTACTATAAAGGCATTAGGGAGGATGCATATAGCAATGGGAGTGGGGTTTTTTTGGTGCAATGAATCAAATAAGGTCTGAGATGATTCAAAAGCCAAACAACTTTGGATCCGTATCTTCCAATTTGGAATTTCCAAGTAAGACATTCAGTTTCAGGTAGGAGCATACAAATCAGAGTGGTCTGGTTTCCAGTAGCATCGTTGCACTTAGAGAAATGGTCTACTGGTTGATAGGACTAGGACTAAGACTGGGCTTGGTGATCTCAAAGGTCTCTTCCAGCTGAAATTATTCTATGATTCTATCAAACATCCCAAAGAGCACAGGAGTGGTGTGTGTTTGTACCTATGAAAACTGGATTTAATGTTTTGCCCCAAAAGATCTACTTTGGGTAGCCACTTTGGGAGATTTTGCTTAGTTCAAGGTAGTTTAAAAAATTGATACAAAACATCTGTGGCCAGTGGAGTTCCACAGAGATTGGTTCTGCAGCTAATCTTGGCCAACATCTGCATCAATGACCTGGATGAGGGGACAGAGTGTACTCTCAGAAAGTTCCCTGATGACACCAAACTGGGAGGACTGGCTGTGCTGCCGTTCAGCAGGATCTCGATTGGCTTGAGAGTTGGACAGAGAGGAACCTCATGAGGTTCAATAAGGACAAGTGCAGAGTCCTGCACCTTGGAAAGAACAACTCCATGCACGAGTACAGACTGGGGGTAACCTGCTGGAAGACAGCTCTACAGAGAGAGGCCTGGGAGTTCTGCATGATAATAAACTGAACATGAGCCAGCAATGTGCCCTCGTGGCCAAGAAGGCCAATGGCATCTTGGGATGCATCAAGAAGAACGTGGGCAGCAGGTCAAGAGAGGTTCTGCTTGCCTTCTACTCTGCCCTGGTGAGGCCTCATCTGGGGTCCTGTGTCCATTTCTGGGTCCAAAGCACAAGAGACAGGGAACTTCTGGACAGAGTCCAGTGCAGGGACACCAAGATGATCAGGGGACTGAAGCATCTTCCTTATGAGGAAATGCTGCAGGAACTGGGGCTGTTTAGTCTAAAGAAGAGAAGGGGGAAGCTCATTAATATTTACAAGTATAGAAATGGTAGGTGTTAGGAAGTTGGGGCATCCCATCTTTTCTATTGTATCTAGCAACAGGACAAGGGGTAATGGGATGAAGCTGGAACACAAAAAGTTTCATTTAAACATAAGCAAAAAACTATTTTGCTGTTCAGGTGAGGGAGCCCTGGCACAGGCTGCCCGGGGAGGGTGTGGAGTCTCCTTCTCTGGAGGTTTTCAAAACCTGCCTGGATGTGTTTCTGTGCAACCTGATCTAGGTGGACCTGCTTCTTAAGGAGCATTGGACTAGATGATCTTCAGAGGTCACTTCCAACCCCAACCATTCTGTGATTCTATGATCAATGACCAAATCAGTTTCCTTGGCTCATATCTGGTTATTTAATTTCCTTAAAAAAAAAACAACAAAAAAAATGCAGGTAATGGAAGTAAACAGGAAACTTGAAAGATTTTTATACGGGAAGTTACAAAAAAAGAATAAATCACCATTCAAGATTCAAAATACAGTAATGCCTAGAAGTCCAATACTTCTCTGTTCTGGACATCTACGTGCACATAACACATATTACAGAACTATTTTGCACCCCAAAATCCTAACAACTGCTTTTCATTAAGAGGGGAAATGGCAAAGGTTTATAAACCAACAAACAATGTGATGAGTACAGCCCATGTGCACTGCTTTATCTCCTCATTACACAAGAAGCCAAGAACATTCAACGAAATCAACAGATGTTCAGCTGCTACAAGGATATGCATATTTTTAGTAAAACATATCTGAATTTGGAATTCACTGCTTCAGGGTACCTCTGAGAATCTCTACACTGCTAAACAAAAAGAGGACCAGGCAGTTTGTTCATAAACTAGACCTCCAGGCATTCCCATTGTTTAAACATTATCTTGGATCTTTGCTCTCTCAGTGGCTCCAATTTTCTTCCTTGCAAAGCAATATTTGGTAGTAGTTCCCTTTGGGCAGTACAGCTATTCTTTTATGGACAACAGTGCTTCACTTTACCTCTTTGTGCTTTGCAATGATATCCTCAAAGGATCAGAAATTCCCAGATACACTTCAGGTCATTAAATGTATGTCTTCAGTTCCATGCTGTTAAAATGCCACTCTCATAGACTCTGACATATTGCTGACATTATTTCAGAGACTTTCTTAGGGACAAAAATAGAAAAAGTGAATAAGACAGGAAAAAAATATTCTTATACCTTAGGATCGTCATTTGAGCCCTAAGGAAATATTGAGTCAAGCCACTATACAGTAGACACTCTCCACTGCAGAGTGGCAGTGTGAATGCAAGTGAGTTAGTGCCACCAGTCCTGGGGATGCACATCATTTCATGGTCAAACTGCAATGTGAGATGTGCCCTCAGGCAGAAAATGGGTCTGTATCTTTTTTTATTTCACAGAATAACACAATCTTAAAGTCTGGAAGGAACCTCGAAAGATCATCTAGTCCAATCCCCCTGCCAGAGCAGGACCACTTAGAGTAGGTCACACAGGAACTCATCCAGGTGGGTTCTGAATGTCCCCAGAGGAGAAGACTAGCATCGATGTCACTAGTGAGATCTGCAATTTAGGAGGACAAAAAAAAGTACCTGATGGTCATTAAGAGAATACGAGAACCATCACAGCTAAATTAAAATAAACATTACCTTAGCAGTGGACCCTTGTGTTTCAGGACAACAGTTAGTAAAATTCCTGTGATTAGACAGAAACTACCACCTTAGAGAAGTTTATACAATATGCAATTGCCTGCAATGGTTTCCCATCTTCCATAGTACACGTCTTCACACACCACTGGTTTGATTAAGTCTGGCAACTTCTGAGATCCTAATATTGGCACCTAGTCATGTCACATGTTCAGCTAATGTATATCCTTCAACATAGAAAGGTCAAAAAACTCCTTTGACTCTACTTTTTCAAGTTTATGAATTTAAAGCACTAACCCATTTCCAGCATGAGGTACTATATCATCACAATAAACTATGCAAATTGTTTACGAGAGCTTCCTATGGAGTGTGCATTTACTGATAATAAACACTTCCTGAACAGGATGAACGTTCTCAGTTCCCCTCAGTGAGAGTAGGAGATGCTTAGCATTTTGGGATTAGACTTGAGCCCCTCAATCCTTGCCTGATTCTTGGCAAAATCTGTCATCTGGCCTACATACCATAAATTCAGCTTGCCAACAACCACATAGTCATCCTGCAAGTAAAACACATTGGCAGAGATTTGTTGGATCAAAGGCAGAATGTAAGAGTATGATCTAATGTGACTCAGTTATCTACATTCCCTTCATAGTGCATGAAGGGAGTAGGAAGCTCTACAGAGCAATTAATTTAAATCTAATGGCTAGAAATGATTTTCCATCCATTGTAAAGGGCATCTACAGAGATTTATCTCAGACATTATCGACACTAAATGCCTACCATTGAGATGAATCCCACAACCACTTACACGCTTCAATAACTTCATCAGTTTGACTAGACTAGAGTGCAGGTGGATGCTGTATGGTCCTCACCACACACAGAGCTTTGAAATTTGCTACTCCTGTTCTAGGGATACTTGTGCATGCAAATCATGCCACATTTTTGCAACTAAGCTAGTAGATTTCATAAAAAATATTAGTTCTGAAAACACAATGCAGTTTGCTCTTTTTCTTAGATCACCACCAGATATCAAAACTACCCTATTCTGACAGTATCGAGCACTTCTGTCAGTATCCAGCATCTCTTTATGTGGGAATTGGCCAGCAGCACATAAGCCAAGCAACACCCTAAATGAGATTAGTGTTGGTCCTTTCTCTGCCTACATCCCGGACCTGAATGATTGTCCCAGACCCTGACTTAACTGTGGGACTCAGTGCCCATGGCCCTGGTCATGGTGCCTGTTACAATCTTGATCTGATGCTATCAGAGTAAGATCCAGGTACATACACACTCACACATCAACTGTGAAATGAGAAACCTAGAGTAACTTCTTTCATTTGCTTTTTCCTCCTTCTCTTAAGATAATTTCCTGAACTACATTTTCTGATGGTAGAAATGGAGGAGGATGGACCACATCTACAAGAGTTCCTCCTCATTTTAAGCAGGAATGAAATGAGAAAGGGAGCCTGAGAAGGAACTTGGTAAAGTTTGCCTAAAGGAAAGAAATAGAAAGGAGAAAAGACAGGATTCCAGTTCTTATTCCTTGGTCCACAGACACAATACACAAACTGATTTGGGAACACAATTTTTGTTACTCATCTTTTGCCTCTGTTTGTTTGGGTACTCTTCTAGGAAACAGGCAATAAAGGTGTTAAACTACTGATGCTGATGAAGGAATCAGAAGTCTCCTACTTCATAGGCACCTTCCAATATTTAACCTAGTACGTTTAAGCACTAAGCCTTTAGCTATATGTATCAAAAGAGAGTAACCACAACTCATTTGGTGACGAATCAATATTTGTAGCATGCACTGTATATTATTGGAGGATGCTGATTCAATTCAGGGCCTAAGGACTTGCAGACAAAAGGATCCTTGGTTTCTGGGCTGTAGTTCCAGTTAAGGCTTTGAGTGATTATAAGTTGCACAGAGCGGAGAAAATTTTGGCAAAGAGGGGAACTTTCAAAGGATGACTCAGGTCTGCTTAGACTCAGGTCTTGGTATCTAAGTAAGTGGTTTCAGGTTGAAACTTTGAACTCTGGGTAATTTCTAACACTTATATTTCCCACTAGTGCCAAATCATTTTGTGCATTTTCCATATTGTTTGAAACAGGAACTATCTGCAGTTGAAGCGAAGTAACATTTCAAATTAAAATAAGGAACAATATGTTTGAAGGACATAGAAGCTGAATAGGGATAGAATGGAAGAAGAAAGCAAGAAAAAAGAATGTAAGAAGAGAAAGACAGAACTTGGATGGAGTGGGAGAAAATGAGAACAATCAGAATTAAAAATAACCCCCTGCCACTTCTCATGTTGAAAGCTCACAGCTAGCAAGCTGATTGGCATCTTACAGCTCTGCCAGAGTATTTCAGAAGAAGCATTTGAAGTTATCACTTGTTTCATGTGTTTCGTAATCACAATTGTTAATTGGAAGATGTATGATTTCATATATACTAAGGTCTAGTAGTTTGCCACCAGAGTCTAACTAGTAAATCTTGGAAAGAAAGGAATGCAAGCTGAGGTTTTGCTCAACAAGCCTGTATATACAGCAGAAGAATTTGATCAGGATTAAATGCCAGACAAAACTTGGCTTTATTAATTTTCACTTGACTCTGATACAAATATATGAAACATGCAATTTTAAAATCCTAGTGGCATTAAACTCTCCCTATCTCAACTTCGTTCCTCATCTCACTTTCACTCGCAGCAGCAGAGAGCACTTTCACCTGCTAACCTGCAATAAACTCTGCTTGCAGCTGGCTTCAAAGAAGATCTGCCAAAAGTTAAAAATAAATGAGACAAGACTAAGATTAATAAAATAGGCAAGGATAATTGTTCATTTTGTTATGACCCAAATTCAATCCATTAAGGAGAGAGTATAAGACTCCCTTCTCGTTAAATTGACTGAAACATTCTGCAACAATGGAGAATAATAAAGCACAATTAAAAGTGAAAGTGACCTGGGGCTTTAAAGACCCAAGAATCACAGTAATGGAACAAGAAGGCCATTTAAAGGTCAGTAGCTTATAAACAATACTCTCAGAGCAATTTCTCAAGAGGAAAATCATTTCTGATGGACCTACCATGTAGTTTATAAAAGAGAAAGCTTCTTCCATCTCAAAGGAAGCCAAGCAAAATTAAATGCCTACTACAAGTCTCTGGCAGTCATTGTTTCATGCCTTGGGTTCAAAAGGAGCTATTTTTATTCCAGTTGGCATTCATTGAGATCATCTACCAAAGTAAATCTCAGAATATCATGTTTACAGAGTCATGAGTTTTCCAAAACATTTATTTCTTTGTACATGATGATACTGAGTTGAAGCCCACAAGCTCTGCCCTCACAGCAGGTAGGGGTCACCTGAGCACCTCCACTGCTACAGAGCAGGCACCAAAAGAAAACATGTAAAGCTCACAGTTCTCTCTGGGCAATGTTGGAAAGCAGCTTCCATCTACCCTTCCTGTGCCCTGCCCAGCTGTGTTTCTCTGGCAGAGTTTCTGTGGTCTCTCCTATACACACATCTCCCAGCACATCCTGGGAATTGGCACCTGCTGCCAGCCTGCACACACAGTGAGTGTGCTGGCTCTGCTGTGGGAGTCTTCAGCCCTTCAGCGCTGAGATCAGTTGTCCTGGATGTACTGATCTATGGCTTTGGAAATTTGTCCTCATGAGTGAAAATACAGAAACCATTATAAAACCCTAGTATTGTTCCTCTTACTTACAGCAATCCTGCAAAAGCTAAACTAAAACAATAGCCTTCTGCACTTAGAGACCTTATAGACTTAGAAGTAGTATCCCATTTCAGCAATGTCTGTCCCAGAGTATAGTAAAAAAAAATTTAGTTTACTACAGGAAAATAAGGAAATTAATGTGTACATCCCTCAGAAATCTGTCAAAAAACATATGGCTAGAAAATTATTTTTCATCCAAGCAGACATATTAAATGCAGTGATCCAATCATGTCAGCACCCACTGCAAAAACTGCTAGGAAGGATTTACAAGACCCAGCAAGTTATTCTGCATCATTTAAAACTATATCCATGAGAGAGAAAAAAAATGTGGTCTTATGTATTTATTTAGCCTGCATTGTACCTCAGTCATCACAGAACACCTCATTACTCAATGTTCAGGGAAAAAACAATAGGATGACTGGCACAAGATATTATCACGTGTAAGGCATGTTTTATGTTTCATGCAGCTGCATCAAAGACTGACATAATCCAGTTTTTTCAAAAGTCATCTAATGGCAGAGAAGAATTATACTCAGGCTTTTGGTGAATTCTTTGCAGATGTGTCTTAATTCAAGAGTTAGCCTAATAGTAAGGCTGCCTTACACAGCAGAAGTTTCACTGGCTATTTATGGGCATTTAATATTCCATTAGCTCCCTTTCTGAATGCCTTTCTTCTGCTGTGCTCATTCTGTGCTTCCTCCTCCATCTGCCCTCTTTCTTCCTTTTGCACACCATAAGTTCATGGAATATTTTACTCCCGGTTCCTTTCACATCTTCTGTTATCGAAGCAAGGTTTCAGCTCAATGACTTGAAGTTTGGTCCCAGTGTGATCAGGTTAGTAAAAATATTAGGGAAAAGAACTCAGCCACTTTGCTGTGGATGTGTTTTGCCTGTGAAGTACCATGCATGGTTTTAAATATGACATTGCAAAGTGTTATTGGTATGTCAAGAAACAGTCTTCTCTACATTTGCTGCTGGTACAGTTCATCTACAGCAGGCTGACCATGCACTCACTGTGCACAGACAGTGCATGACGAGTCATGGGAACAGCTGATTAAACACAACCAAGATAAATTCAACTCAGCACATTTTCCGTTGTCTATAAATGAAATTTGTTTTTTATAGATTTTGTCTGTGCCTTGCGTCTGAGCTATAGGTGTAAAAGTAAGACAGGAAGTTGGACAGATTTTCTTCCCTCAAGAAAGTAAAATTGCTCAATAAACCTCCTTCTATGATAAAACCCTTCAAATGATGTTTGAAATCCCGGATCCACTGGAGTCCATAGTTAAACTCCCATTCACATCAGAAGCAACTGACGCCTGTGCTCACAAAAGCCGCTTAACTACACCAAGTATGCTACATAATACCTTGTTCGGGTAGGATTTCACGATTTTTTACTAAACTTACATTGTGAAAATTACTGATTTTTTACATCAGTAAAAGACAGCCAACATATCAATGTACATTAACACTCAGCAGTAATTTTAAAAAACACTCCTGAACACAGCATGGAAACGAAACCGCAGGGGGAATGTTATACAGGCCAAGTGAAACAGTCAAGGCTGTTTTATGTCTCTGCCCAAAACTGATATCTCTAGAACCAAAGTAAATATTAAAAGCATTATTGGTCAAGATGGACTCACATTGACACCTGGCAAAATCTGACAAAATGAGGATAAACGTGTAGAATTTGTCTCTGCCTAGTATTTTAGTTCAGGCTGACTTGCATACATGGTAAGCTCCCCAACACAAAAAACAAATTCTAGTTTATTGCCTGTAAAATGCCAGCAAAAATGTATTTTGGAGAGAGAAATTCACATTGTCAGCTGTCTGTTCACAGTGTGGATAAATCCCAGTGTGTAATTGCAGCATTAGTCATGCTGCCTAACAAAGGTACTGCAGTGCTGGCAGACGACCATGGCAGAGAGCAGAGAGGTCATCCTCTGTCTGAGCCACCAGCTTTGCTCCCCAGCCTCCCATGCCGGCTCTGCAAACGCAGTAAGGAGCCTGGGCTGCAGCACTGTGCTTGCTGCTGCTGTCTCTGCACTCCATCATGGGCCTGGCACAGGGACAGTTGCCATCTCCCCTCCCCTCTCAGGTAGCTGTGTATGGACTCAAGACCTTCTGCACCACTTATCCAGCACACAGGGGACAGAAGCTGTCCTTTGCGCTGAAGCTGTAGCTATGCCAATGCTCCCTTGGTTTTGGAGCAGGAGAGAGAGAAACAAAAGGGATAAAGGGTATCCAAATCAGTCTCATGTCTGAGATAGGCTGCTTCCAAATTCAAGCTTTGGGCTAACAAATGCATACCACTACAATTGTGAAACAAAAGCCCCTTCTCCACCCACAGAAAACTTTGTATGATGGCAGTAACTGAGGGCTTGAATCCAGAAATATAGTCCTCATGTAAAGATTTCATCAGTTCATAAAAAGTAGCAGGGGAAGAATATTTTTCATAGTGACATCTTCCAGCAATGTGCTCTCATGGCCAAGAATGCCAATGGCATCCTGGGATGCATCAAGAAGAGTGTGGCCAACAGGTTGAGGAAGGCTTTTTCTTTTAATATTTAGAGAGTGCTGATACTGTCAAGTGTTTCAGTGTGGCTAAGCTGGAGCACCCTGCATTGTGTGAAACATAGCAAACCTTCACCATTGCTCCAGTGTTCTCCTCCCGCTGAGTGCTCCCTGTGCCCAGGAGGAGCTGTGCCAATTTATCCATCTCAAACTGTAAATTCCAGCCACTGGATGGAAGCACAGATTTTTTTTTTTTTTTTCTGTTGTCTAGTCATCAAGATCACATTATTATAAGCAGTAAGAGATTCTCCACAGTTACAAATAAACTGTCTGCCTTAACACTGTCTGTGCACAGACATAGACATCATGGGTCTCTCTACTGGTACACTTCATGCAGGACCATAAGACTGCAGGATCTCAATCTTGCAATGAAGTGTGCAAGGGATTCATGCTAAAGCTATACAAAACCTGCAAACTGCAATACTGCTCCCGAACAAGGACTTTTTCTTTTATTACGTAGGACAGTAATGCCTCCAAGACAGAGAGCCTTTGCTACAGCAGAATTCAGTACAGCACAGCAAGTAATATGAGTTAATTTGCATGATTAATCAATTATGTTTTGTGCTGAATCGTTAAGCTTTTTGTCAGTTTTTTGGTTCTACTAACATGTTAACAATCTCTCAAACCATCTGCAAGCCATACTGTTAAGATACTGGGTGGGGGCAGGGAGGAGGATTTTGGGAAGCTCATTAGTGAAATGTGTGACGTATACAAATTTCAGATCTTTATATTCATTTCAGATACCTTTGGAGTCCTCCAGAGGATACATAAAAACCGAAGTTGCTGTGATGAGAGCAAGGAGAGCAGGGGTGAGAAGTGGAGGAGAAAAGAGGGGCTGAGAAAAATATTTTCCATGGTATAGTAGAAGTTATTCTCAGGAAGACTAAGAGAAAGGCTGTGCTCCAAAGGAGTAAGAGAAGAAAAGGTTCAAACTCTGTGAATGAGGAGACACCATGGGCCTCCTGTATTTTGTGGCTAAGAAGTAAAGGAACAGATAAAAAAGGACATGAACCCAAGGGGAAAGTAGCATCTGTGAAAGAAAGAGTAGGGGAAGCTGGGGAAGAGAAGGTGGGAACAAATAAGAAGGAAATAGTATTTTTGTACTTTCTTGGCAATCAGTGAATCCTCTTTATGCTGTTACAGAAGAAATTGTTTTTCTTGGACAACCTGGCATGTTCTCCAGAAGATGATAGCCTTCTGGCAGTGATATGTCCTGTGTACCAGAACAGTTTTATATGCAAACAATGTGTGTTTGTTTACATAGTTCTCTAGTCCAGTAACAAGAAACCAGCCAAAAAAACCCCGTAAAAATAGCAACAATAATAACCAACGGGAAAGGGCTGTAGGGAAACTACTCTCTGGTACACCCTTACCTGAAAGAGGAGCTGGTCTATGTGGCACAGGCCAACTGGTTGGGAGAGGTATCATTGATTTGTGAGTGATTTGTGAGACTCAGGACTGACCTACTCAGGAGTACTGATTTCTGTACTTTCACATAGAACATTTGCCTGGGATATATCTAACAACTGAATGCATAAGACTGAAGTTGCTCATAGTCTCTCTGGAGAAAGCTCTGCATTTGTCCACTCCCTCGATATAACCTTTGGGCCCATACAGTTCCCCATCATCTCAACTAAAACATCTTGTTTCTTCCTCCAAAGAATACAGCAATATAATTAATAATTAATAGTAAGTAAGAGCTAACCCACAACTGTATGCATTCTCTCATGTTCTCAGCCAAGCAAATCTTTCATTTTGTCGGGTAATTTCTTTTTAATGTGGTAGATGCTATTATTTCTTGATAGTGATAAAAGACCTGAAGCAAAACTCAGAGAATCGGAGAGTAAAAAACAAAAGGAAATCTTTGTTGGCTGAAAGAAGCATATTTAATGCCTACAGAAGGTGTTAATTAAAAATCCTTAAAGTTGACATTATAGCCCTAAAAATCAGAAATATTTTGAGTTTTAAATGTCTCAGTTATCATCACAGAACATGCCTGCCATAGCACCCATTTCTTTCCTCTGAGGCATTACTATAAAATTAAAAATGGGCATTTGGAACTAGTAAGCTTTGATCTAATTGAATTTGTGGTAGGATCAAATCATAATATGCCCATGATTTGCTGATCTTTTTTCTTCCTTCTAGCAAGTGTTTGTCAAGTGATACTAATGGACTCTTACAACCTACTAAGAGATTTGCTACAGAGTAAACTGATTTTTCTCTGTGTATCTTACTGTTGGGAAGGGGGAACTTCACAACTACAGAGAAAGAAAGAAAGAAAGAAAGAAAGAAAGAAAGAACGAAAGAAAGAACGAAAGAAAGAAAGAAAGAAAGAAAGAAAGAAAGAAAGAACTAAAATTTCCATATTCACTAAATGGCAGAGGAAGCTTTCAAGCTGCTGTAAATCAATAGGTGTGACATTTACCTCTCTTTGTTTTTCTTCACCTGGCTTAGTGCACATCACACTCTGCAAAGTTGAAAATCCATTAATTTTGGAAACAATTCCATTTTATACAGTCTCTTCTGTGGATCTAATTTCTCATCTATTCAGAGAATTGTTTTGGCATGAGCAGATGTAAAATTGATGAATATTAAATCTCTGCAATGTAATAAAGAGTAAAGCTTACCTGAGTTTCAATGAAATACAGATGTGTATATTCATATGCCTAGATATATACATTTTATATACATGTGAAGGCATGATAAAAGCATAAGTTTTATCAATATATAGGTAGGAGTTCTAAATAAAAAATACTGGAGTTTTTATCCCTTTAAGTTCTTGGCTAGAAAAAGTGACTGTTGCAAATGAGAAGTGGCATCAGTCATCAGTGAAAGGTGTGTATGGAATCTGAAATAGCAAAGCAATTGAACATAAAAAGTTTGGCATAGAAAAGAAGGGTGAGTAATTTAAACCCACTCAGGAACAGGTGTGACTTGTTCATAAACCAGTTATGAAAAAAAATTGTTCAATTACTCCTCTCTGGTAAACAACGAATTACCATAGCAACTCCATTTTCAAACAACATATGCTTATATTTTGTTTCAGAAAAGCTTGAGACAAAAGCTACATTCTAATACCACACAATGCTTTCTTTCTTAACTTCCAGATCCAAATTCTCTGAACTTCCAGCTCCTTAGTTACAGACGCTCCCTTGGCCATGACCTGAAACCACAACTGTAAGGCTGACTGCATTGCTCAATCCATGCTTAAAAAACATTCAGCCTGTTTGCTGAGACTATTACATTAGGGCAATCCAACCAGTAGCTTTTGTGATGGAAAGAGTAAATAGCTGTCATTTTGGAGGTGGATTCCAAATGATTTGTTAAAATCAGATGTTTTTTATCAGCAATTACAATTAACCTGAGGCAAATATGTGCATGCAAGTGTGTATTTAAATTTATAATTATATATGGTTTTAATGGTGAGTTGTAATTTGTAAGCCTTTTGATTTTCAAGAAGCAGGGAATTATTCAAAGGTTATCAGAGTTTGAATATAAACATATATTAGAAAGCTGTTAAATTTAACTGAGTGACCATACAGAATCCAGACCCTTGTGTAGACCTACACAGAACAAATAAAGCAGGAAACTCAAACCCCATGGCTCCCCAGGCGTTGTTACACAGTAGCATACACTCACTCACTTCCAAATCCTGGCCCAGACTGCACAGATGAAACATTAGTCAGCAACAATTCATCTGCAGCATTGCAACACTAGCGTGATTTGTGATTAAAATTTCTTTAGAAGCGACTGATTGGCAATCCCTGTCAGTGTCTCCAGCCAGTGTCAGTGTCTCCAGACCTGTGTACAAATACATAAAGGTTGTATAGGCTCAGTGAAGGTAACATCATTTCATTACTATGAATCTTTAAAACGTGAACCTTGCACTTCGAAGAGTACCTATTTTGTGCAGATTCACGTGCTGTCTTACCTGTTCAAATTAACCTGTTCAGGTTTAAATTAGTCTCCATGTGGTCTTTAGATTTGGAGAGGTAATCAGAATCTGCTTTCATTGACAGGTTTCCATTTTGCAGTCAGCAACAAATGGGAGTTTACTCAATGTTTTCATAACCATCTGTTACCTCCACAATAGTAATTTCATTCTGGATCCTTCTATCCTATCTGTTTTTACATGATTCAGATGACCAAAAATATCTGAATGGGCATCAGCATAACAAACATTGACTCCCTCATTTTGGAAAGTATCTCAGATCCATTTCTGAATTCATAATGCTATGATAGAAGGTTGTCCCAATTAAGATAAACATATATATAACAGTAAGCTCTGGTACCCAATCCTCATTTTTCTAAACAATAATGGAAGAAGGTGAACTAGAAAATATAGGCACTTATTCCTTAGCCAGTCTCATCTCATAGTTCACTGGGCATCATTTTTGCTTGAAGAGATTCTCTGAACCAAACCACTCAATTATCAATAGATGCAGTGAAACAAATATCTTCTCATTCCATTGGAAATGTGCAAACAGTAATACATCTCTTGCCTGAAGAAGAATTCCCTGTTCACACCACAGTAATTTATTTCACAGGATTATCTTGCTTTAGAAGCTTTTAAAGCTTCATTCTAGAAGCTTTTAAAGGAAAGAGAAGGAGGGAAGGGGGGAATTAAAAAAAAAAAAAACAACAAAGAACAACAAAACAAAACAAAAACCAAAAAGCATTCATCAACAAAGCAAATACAATTAATTGACCAAGTTCACCTGCGTCCAGTGACTCAAATCAATTGAATTGCAAACTGTTTTCAGGTCGCATTATGTGGGCTGAATCTATAGCAGTATTTTAGTCTGTGGCAGAGCTGCAATTTCAAAAGAAGTCTCTCAGTTGACTCACTTGCAATGCCTTGGTTGACATCATGGAGAGGAGCGAAGTCACGATGTACAAATCAAATTCTTCTCACAGGAGCTAAACTGGCAGATCTATTTCAGGGGAGCACCTAAGGCACTCCAGCCATTCACAGGTGTTCAGTCCAAGAAGGAAGGTTAGAGCTAGGCCAGAGTAAGACTTCCCGAAATGCAGATAGACATCAGGTCCACAGCCTCAACCACTTTGCAGATCCATTCGTCTCAGGTGGTACTGCTTACTAATATAAATGGAGGTTCTACCACAAAGCTTTGCTTCAGAATTCTTTCTTATATGGAGTGATTATGTCAGTGGGATTTTATTGATATCTTTGGCTGCATTACCTCCTGCCACCTTTTCATCTCTGCGTTCGGGTAAGAAATACAACTCTACACAGATATAAAGTTATCACATTCTTGCCATAAACTGAGTGACACGATAACTTGTCTTGTCAGATAGTTTCACAGTGCTATGCATCATTTGGAAGGCTGAGAATGAAGCAAATATTCAACTTTTTTTTTATATCTTCCCCTCAAGCCTCAAGTTGATGTAAGTACTGATATGAAATGACACTATATTTTGCTTGGGAAAATTTTTCAGACCTGCTTTAGCCCAAGATGGCAGCTATTACGTAAGTAACAACAGCTCTTGTTCAAATTCTTTGTTGTCTCCTTTTCTCATGCAGGCCAAATGTACTCTGAGCTCAGTTAGACTTCCCTTTAGTTAATGGTAACTGAGCAAAGTGCTTAAATCAGCACATAAAATTTTCTGAGTAAGAGACCTAGGGCTTGATTTAACACAGTCCATCACAACATTAGACAGGTGCCTGAAGGATGTAGAAGTAGAATAAAAATACAATACTGACAGTTGGAGATGGGACAAAGCTGAAGGTACAGAATCCTTTCTTGCAGTATCTTTTTATAGTTTTGAATTTTCAAGTTTGAAATTCTTTACTCCTGTTGTAATGACTGTCACACGGAGCATCCCCTTTGTCCAAGAGGGTCATCCTTTGGGCCCTGATGTCCTACATCTGCCACGGTCTGAGCAGTAGTAATGCAAGACCACATCTTTTCTTGGCCTTGTAGGCACATCTGATGAGCATGAGTATCCCAACAAAGCTGTTTTATGAAGTTTTCAAGATTATCACTAGCCATGTTAGTGGAAGAGACATGCAGATTGAAGTGAAAACAGTAACAGAGATGGTTGTTGTTTCTTGTCTCAATTTTATGATTGTTCTCGAGCATTCCTTGGTCATGACTGTGTAGGGCTGTGCCTCAGTTTATTTTACCTAGTGCTTCACTGCAGTCTATGAAGAAAGTTCCTCATGGATCCTTACAGTAGGTAGCTGTTGAATTATATTGATCAGGAAAAATAAAGAACAAAAGGTGATGAGACACATCAGTGTTTTAGGCAATATTTCTCAACATTTTTATGCCAAAGATCACCATGTCTGTGTGAAACATCACTTCACTGCTTTTCATTAACAAACAAATAAAATTTGGCCTAAGATTTGAGTAGTCATTTATTAACTAAATGTTTCCACCTAAGAAAGAAAGTTTGCCTATGTAGGAATGAATGTATTTGGGGATTGCTTTTAATGCATTTGTTCTGTCAACCATATTCTGATGTCTTATGGACTCCTTGTATCCTGGAGATGAGTTTTTAAACCTTTCTGAGTGCAGCTAAAACCTGCCTATTTCCCTCAGAAACTATAATTATTCAGTCTGTTGCAAGTTTCGTTTTATGTTCATGACCACTTTCTTTAACCTTAGCTGGCCCTACAGCCAAGAAGAGTTTCCAGTACCTCCAAAAATACTCCGTTTTGATTTTTTTCTTTTGTTCCAAATTTTAGCTGCATTTTTAAACCTTTTCATTATGGTAGATGGTAACCTCCTTGTTAAAGCTTCTGTAGAGGTGCCACAAGGTCCACTTTGTCAATTTGTATTTCTTGATTTGATTTTCTTTCACTTATCCAGAGTTGGAGTCTGGCTTTCACAGTCACAACTTAATTTGTTCTGCAGCTTCTTGCAAGGGGTGAAATTTCACCTACAGGATCCCATATCTAAGCCCTTATACTTGAAGCACTCTTCAAAAAGTAACAGTAATTCCAGGACTACATAGAGATTCTCTCAGTTATGCTGGCATGCTATGAATTAAAATTGAAACTGTTTCTCTTGTCCCAAGAGCTGTAGAACAGCACAACCTTTCCCATACTTGACTTCCTCAACCACAGCAGTGCAGTTGCTGGTGCTATGTCCAGAGTCAGCTGTAGGCTTCAATTTCTTCGCAGAAATTCAAAGCACTGACACTGTCAGAAACCAAAGTGACTGCAAGGAAGATCTAACAAACTGTCAGAGGCCCTGCATGTCTATTAGCAGAATTTCCTTGTGTTAGAAAGGCATTGAGCTTTGCTGGGCATTGAAGGATCGGCAGTCCACATTTATCCCAGTGTCCCACAGAAAGGTCACAGTCTTTCCTTCCCACCTAAAGCTCTGGAGGTGACTCAAGCATAGTATATGTGTGGCATGGTCACTGAATTAGAGTGTGCTGAGAAAATAATGGGTACTCTGAAGATTATTTTTAAAATCTCTTGACATTTTGCGGCTACAGTGATGGAGCATTTGTGTCCCAAAATAGGATATCTTGGAACCTCTGTCATTACATGACAAATCAGGGCACTAATGACATTTCCTTGCTCCATAGTGAACCTAAGCTCTGAGGCTCTCTTACAAGGAAAACTGTGTGAGTACCATGCCTTGAGAATTCAAAACTGGGCTGTACAATTCATCAGGGAACACGTGGTAAGAAATAACCATTCTCTGACAAGTGACCTAGACTAGGAGGCCAAGCAAGACTTTTCTGGCTTTTACTTTATCATTTCTTGCTGTGTGACTATTTGGAAAGGCTTAGAAGTACCTTTCAATTTAGAGAGTGTCTTTTTATGTGTAAAACTCATGGTACAAATCTCAGTACAGGGAACTGCACTTAGCAAATAACATTATCAGGAACATTTCTGGAATTCCATTTCTGTCAGGCACCCTTACAAATATCCAGCCAACCTAAATAACAGCTATCCAGATTTCTTTTAAATTCTGACTTTGCTTCATCGATTCTATTTTGATACTACAATAAAATGGCACTATGTAATTTTATTCTTTTCTTCATTCATAATTGTCCTTTTGATTTTGAAAATAATGCTTCTTGCTAACTGCAATGCGAGCTGCATTCAGTTTGTTATGTTATCTAAATTTGAGCAAGTATTATAAAGCTCGTGCAGTTCCACCAAGGGACAGAATGTTCTCATTTCTTTAATTACTCGCATTTGAATATAATGTTCACAAAGACATTTGTTCTTCTTTCTTATAATTGCAAACCTTAAGATTAACACTGTTGTTTAAAATAGGATACATTTGAGTCAACGAGCCTTTCTAAACTTAATTTTCACCACTGCAGGTTACTCATTTTTTTCTATCCTAGCTTTCATTCAGAAGCAAACATATGTATCACACAAATGTACATTTTAAAATGTCCTTGCCGATTTAGGCCTAGTTTTTCACAGAGATCTTGCCTTAATTTTGTCTTCTCAAACACTGCAACTATTGAAAACTCTTTTCTAAACAGTAGAAATCTTCTGCTGACATTCCTGGTCATTGGACTGTCTCAAGCCTACCACCACTTAAGCATTACCATCCATTTCTGAGGCTTATGCCTTTAGCTCCAACCTCATGTCTGCACCAAGGCTGGTTATGCTAAAGCTGGGCATGAGGAAGGACACAAATTCTCATGGAGCAATGGGGTGTGTGGGTAGAGTTCTTGAAATGTATCTCCACCTTTATTTCCTTGAAACAAAAGTAGAGTATTTCCTTATTCAAAAGGACAACAACAGTAAGTATGTTGTCACAGAGCTGAAAGGGACCTCCTAGGTAGTTAAGCCTGGTCAGCTGATATGGCAACCAACCAACCATGTCTATTAGCAGTTCAAGCAATGCACAGAGCTGGAATGCTTAGTCAGCATCTGTTTTGCACTTGTCCATTGGTAGAAAGCAGCCAGCAGCCTGGGTTGATCAGGCTTACTGGGTGCCACCACACAAGGTTTCACTGGACTGAAGATGGTAAGATGAGGCTCCAGTGCTGGCCTGTGTGGATTTCCAGATTTCACTAGCCAGTAACCCTCATACGTAAAAATATAACAAAGTTCATGTTTTTACTAATATTTTAAACTTACCCTTTAGCCCAAGAATTTGGAAATTAGAAACTCTTGGTTAAATCTGTCAATTCATGGAATTGTTTAGGTTGGAAAAGACCTTTAAGATCATCAAGTCCAACCATTAACCCTGCACTGCCACATTCACCACTTAACCACATCCCTAAGTGCAACAACTACAAAGGGTTTTTTAATACTTCCAGAGCTGGTGACTCAACCCCTTCTCTGAGCAGCCTGTTTCAATGCTCAGTAACCCTTTCAGTGAATATTTTTTTTCCTAATACCTAATCTAAATCTCCCCTAGTATAACTTGGATCCGTTTCCTGTTGTTCTAACACTTGTTACTTGAAAGAAGAGGCTAACATCCATCTCACTACAACCTCATTTCAGGTTTTAGAGAGAATAAAGTTTACTCTGAGCCTCCTTTTCTCCAGGCCGAACAACTCCAGTTCACTCAGCTGTTTCTCCTAACACTTGTCTTCTAAATCCTTCACCAAAACTGAACACAGTATTGGAAGTACAGCCTCATCAGTGACAAGTACAAGTTGACGATCACTTCCTTGGTCCTACTGGCCACACACTTTCCGACACAGGCCAGGATGCCACTGGCCTTCTTGGCCAGCTGGGCACACTGCTGGTTCATGTTCAGCTGGCTGTCAACCAGCACCCCAGGTGCTTTTCTGTCAGAAAGCTTTCCAGCCACTCTGCCCCAAGCCTGTAGCATTGCAGGACCTGGCACTTGGCTTTGTTGAATCTCATACAACCGGCCTCAGCCCATCAATCCTCTCCGTCGAGATGCCTCTGAAGAGCCATCCTGCCCTCAAGCAGATCAACACTCATGCCCAACTTAATGTCACCAGCAAATGTCTGCACTATCCCACTCAGGCTCACAGGGATCTCCCCGCATGGAACACAAGGGACAAAGGTACACTTTCTGCAGGGGTGCTGCCCCACAATCTGTTATACACTGCTTTGGAGGAACCAAGGCTCCTTTCTTTGAGTCTTATTTTCTGTTTTTACTATTCCACCAAAACCATGCATGTGCTTTTATAATAGAGATAATTTCAGAAATGTGGTGGGTTTTGACAACAGAAGGTAAGTGCTGTCTGGAAATAGCATGAATTGTAGAATACTTCAATGAGCACAGAATATGAAGGACACTGATGGATTAATGGCTAGCAACAAAGATATACAGACATTTTATTTAAGCAGTATGATATTTAATGTTACAAACGGAAGGGAAATTTAACTTTGATATAAATAAGTCATAGCAAGTGGATTAAGGACTTAAGAAGATGCAACTAGCACATGTAAGTAGGAACATGTAGCTATGTATATTTGATTCTGGATATGTATATAAACCTTCTTTTTTTCATTCAAGGGTATAGCTCAGAAAAGTTCTCAATTAATCATTTATAGTAAAATGGTGATAAGAAACATTGTACTCCAGATTTACCCTCATGTAAAGAATGTTTTTCTCAAGTCTTGAAATACTGGTTAGCAGCCATGCCTGGCCTGAATGGAATCATCTGTTTCTTTCTGTTTAATGAATTGAACTGCCTTGCTTTCCATGCATGGGAAGCACAGTCAGTTTGAGACACATTTAAATAAAACCGTTCTGGCAGTTATTTGCCTCAGATGAAGGAAAACAAGCCCAGCCTTCAATGTCCAAATGAGGTCTGTGGCTGCATATCCTTTTTTAGTTCCCCAAAAGTTATGTTCTCATTAAAATGTCACCTTACAATAATTATCTAATGTACTGATTTCTGCCTTCATTAGCTGTTGAACCAAAGCTTGTAATGGAAAAACAGATTACATTGAATTTACGATGGGCTAATTCCACTGCTTTTAGCTACAATGATAAATCACTCTTTGCTTACAGTTGAAAGACTAGTAATTTTGAGTAGAATGAAGAATAGGTGGAAAAATACAGTTTTAACTATTGGCACAGATTGCTATGGGGCCCTGGGGCAACAGTATGGTCAACGAGTAAAACGTAAAAATAAGCTCTGGTAAAAGCCCAGTGAAAAATGCTTTCAAATTGCACTTATTTTAGTCAGTTGAATATCCTACCATTTACATCCGACAATGGAATTTGACTCATGGGGAATTCTCTGTCACAGACATAGTATTTTTAAAGGAGAGGTGGAATTCAAGATGGAAGACAGCTATACAGAGACTTCATTTGTGGAAGGTCACCACCTAAAACCTTTCTGGATTGAAAGAAAATTGGGGCGCTGAACCTTTTCAGGATGTAATTAGATGACTGAAAGTAAAATTGGGTCTGAAACCAGACACTCATTTCTGTAGCCTGGACCTTGGTGGTGATTTAGGGAGTGAGTGTCCTTCCACTTCTTACTGCCTTTAGAACCTCTTCTGATGCTTTGCTGAGCGAGGGTCTGGTCCATCACACATTCTGCAAAGTATTGAAGCACATAAAAACACTCACACATGCTGCAACTAATCACTTAAAAATTGTCCTTGTGTTTCTCTGGCTTAGGGATCCCCAAAAGATACACAGATTATTTTGGCTTGCTGCACGTGCCTCACTGGAGCACTGCTGCATAGACTCACGGTTTCAATAAGAATTAATCTTTATCAGAAATATCCTTTGAGATACATCTTTTTCATTATTTCTCTGGCTGCATGGAGTAGTTCGGTGTTAATATACTGAAATGGACACAAAACTCTTAAATTAATGGAAACACCTGAGGAAAGAATGACAAAAAAAAAAATTTAGGAGAGATAATAGTAGAAATCATGACAAAGTCAGTAGTACCTAAAAGGTACCAGATCTTATTCACAAAGAAAACTTCCACAGAACATCTTTGGTGCAGTTAGAAATTCATTTTTTATTATTAGTTTATATTTTTTTAATCCTGTTTTACAATAACAGGTAGAAAACGGCAATGAAAAGGAACACAATCCAGTGTCATTTACTAGCTCAGTATAGTGCAGGAAAAGGTTCCACCTTCATCAGCATGAGAAGGAAGTAAGAATTCATTATCATGTGTTAGAGAGAGATGATAGTGAATCCAAATTTATAACATTAAGTAGTTACATTATATGTGAAAAAAATTAAAAATCTGAGAAAGTATTTAGAAATTTTTCTCAAAGGTAGGTTTTTTTGTACCTGTCAAAATACACTGTAATTCTGTAGAAAGTAGATGCTATGTATGAAAATTTGTGTTAAAATGGTCAGATTCTAAAGTAACAGTTTAATTTCTTCTACAAATTAGTTTCTATATCTAATATACATATCTAATTATCTACCTATACCTTTCCTATCAACCATGATCTGTTCTATTTTGACCAAACTGTGAAAGCCTACAATACCAAGGAAAAAAAAAAAAAAGGTTAAAAAAAAGAAAGGTGGTCTTGGGACACAAGCTCCCTAAGGGACAAAATGAAATGAAACGTTTTAGATAATCAGGCAAATACCATACCAGCCTGCAATGAAGGGAAGTGTTTTCACATGAGTGGTTCAAAGACAGTGATCCTCAGAATTTGTTCAAGTTCTTTTTACTTCTCAAGTGAAGGAAGGTTGCATTTAGGGTATAAATTTAACTTTGGAGCTGAGAAAAGTATTCATTTTGTTTGCTAAAAAAACCCAGCAACTACAGTTATTAATCTTTTTTTTCATCTCTCTCTCTAGGACTTCTGTGTTCTTACATTGGATTTATTGCCTTGTCTCAGGCATCAGAACAGTAAATGAGTTCACTGATAAAAGCTGTAGTTAATGTAAGATGCAATCTTATTTAGAACACTCACAGTAATTAGTTCATTGAAAAAAACAAAAATCTTGCAAGAATCTTCCTCTTAAGTTCACTAACCTAAGAATCTCATTCTTACTCTGAAGTTGATGGCTTATATACTCCTACTTACTACATTCAGGAAGGGATTTAGTTTTGTCCACAGATAAAGGTTTATCAGAGTTGAGAGATATTTTTTCTATGTATGAAGCAAAATCTACTGTGAACTGTCTTCCTTCAAACTGCAAAACAACTTATTGCTGTGTTCTATTTTATAAGCTCTCAGGAAACTACAGCTAAGACATTGTAAGAA
Source organism: Urocolius indicus (assembly GCA_013401255.1). Lineage (NCBI taxonomy): Eukaryota > Metazoa > Chordata > Aves > Coliiformes > Coliidae > Urocolius > Urocolius indicus. Next base: position 69,104 of record WBNH01008816.1, on the reverse strand, counting down.
TATCTTCCTTTCTGCAACCATATGATTGTTTCATTTATTTGAAACTCTAAGTCCTTCCAGGTATTTTGCTCTTCAAATGTACAATGAGATCTTTTACTGTACATGGTTTAAGGACGTATCACTGTTGTCAGTTGTGCCTTTTTTATTTGACTTAATGTTTGGTGGTTTTCCTAAAGTTCCTAACCTCCTTGACTGAAGCAATTAAAGAAGAGTTTGAGGGAGGTAAGTTCTTTACACTTGGGGTTAGAAGAAGAAATTTTTATAAAATTGAATATTAAAGCAAATATAGAAAACCCAATACTTTTGATATGTTACTATTTTAATCCTTTCATGTCTTCCTAGACATTCACAAAAATGCTACAATAATGCACATTACGTATAATAAAAATGTTTGCTCAGAATGATCCATCATTAACAACTAATAGAGTTTCTGATTCAACAATGAAATTTAATCAAAAACTAATAACCGATGTGCCCACGCAAGTATGTCTTATTTCTGTGCCTGTAATTTTCTTTCCAGTTTTATGAGAAAAACACTTTGCTCTTTCTGTCTTCCTCTTTCCATTTTTTCCTTCCATTTTTCCTTCAGTCTTCATGCTGACAACTGTGAAGGTTTGTCTTTATGAACTATTACAACAACCCCTTTCCACCACTCTCCATATTATTTTCCTTTAACAGTGGTGATATATCCTAATATGTATTAAATACGCCCTGAAGAATTTTTCCTGTCTCCTTCACCAACAGATTTCAAAGAAAATCTTGCGAGTGTTTTCTGATTCACAGGCCTATTTAACAATCTACCTCTTATGTTTCTTTGTCTCTCTTAGTGCATTTCCACCTTTCAAAATTTCTATATAGATCACTCATTAGAAAAATCGTTTTGATAAGCTGGTTCTGAAGATAAGAGGTTACTTTCCTGCCAAGCAACCAGTGATTATTATACATAATTGCAGCCATTGATTGGTGCCTGCAAGTGTTCTGTGTCTGAGTGCCGCAAGAGATGAACCCGAAACTTCCTTCTTTAGCGCTTTCACAGAAGCTTTCTTAGTGATTTTGAAGTTTTAATTTCTGCTAACCTATAATAAAAGGGTCTTTAAAAGCACCTACAATTGTTGGGCAGACTGGAAAGGGTGGACATCTGATTCATAGCTAGATCAACTCATTCCTCCCTTCTGGGGAATCTTCAGGAATTAAGACTTAGAAAACGTTAAATAACTTTTTAAAGAAATGTTACATTTTCAGAATATATACTAGTTTTGAACTTGGTACTTAAGATAAGTGTTACTGATCATCTCCTGAGTTCATTTGTTCCAACATTCTCACCCTGATACAAGGAATTCCACAAGCAAGGGTAAAAAAAAAAAAAAACACAACTAACTTTAAAACGTAAATCATTTATTTAATGCCAGAGAGAAGCACCCTGAGAGATTTTGCTGGCCAGACAGGCACAAGCAGGAGGGGGTAGAGCTGGCCTCTGCAGCTACTTGAAGTGTTTCCTTGGTGTCACACTGTTATCCTTTTGCACCTGCTCCTGATGATGCTATTTAACCCAATGAGCTGATGCTTCACAGCAGTCCCTGCTAGCACGACCAGATTCCCCAGTGTTTTTCCTTTACTTTTTCACATCTTTCCACAGTGATGATTTTCCTCTTGAATCCTGCAACTACTTCTGATCTTATCTCAACCGTCTTACTTCTGCCTGTAATTTTACCTTTCTTATCTCCACACAGACTTTCTCACAGCTTTTTCTGAGCAGTCTAGGTGGAGGTTATGCAGCTGTGCTGCATCAAAGCTGAGTTCTGGGTCCGGATGAATGGTTAGAGAAACCCTGTGTGGCAGGAGAAAGCTTACAGCAGGGGCTAGAGAGAGTGGGGGTTCCAAACAAATGAAAAAAATTCCTAAATACACCAAAATAAATCTACTGGTTCTAGCAGCATAATGTATCCACCCACAAAAATTAGTTCCCTGCAAGTTAGAATACTACTGTAAGCTAAGTAGTTAAAGAGGATTTTACATGGCAAGCAACCTATGCCTAGGACAAGCCACCTGATTTTTCCCACTAAGGCAGCATATCAAATGCTCTGCCTGTCATCCCTAGGCACTCATAATGCCTAACCTACTGAGAGCTTTAGAGGTACAACATCTGTAAGACCAGACCCAAAGTGACAGAAAAGTATTGAAGGTCATACAGAATAATTTACCTCAGCTTTGGGTATTTGATATAGATGAGAAGGCTCTTCCTCATTGGAAGCATCACAAGAACAAGTGAGAAACAGAAATTTATAGATTCATAAATTTTCATGACAGAAGAATCTTCTAATCTGACCTGCATAACGTAGGGCACGAACTTCCACCAAGTAATTGCTACATGAAGCTCATTAATTTGGGGCTAAAGTAGCCCATATGTCCCCAGAGAAACAATTACCATCCCCTTTTCTTGGGTACATGCTTGGTGGAAGTTTTAAAAAAACTGTACCACAATAAGATTACAGAGAATAAAAGAGAAGTACATATACAGTTTGCATATGACATTGCATTTCTTACATATCTAGCAGCTAGAGAGAAAAGGATCATAAATTATCTTTATGCAGCAAGCAAAAAACCAGGAGTTAAAATAAATACAAAGAAAACTAAAGGTGATATAAAGCATTTACACCCAAGAAAAGGTACTCTTGGTAAATGGAAACTAATAAAAAAGCTGCAGCATGCATTTACCCTCAATAGCTTTTCACTTTAGAAAATGATGATCATGAGAAAGAAATTATAAAAGGAATCTAGGATAGACGGAAAGCATCTGAAAAGATAAATGCAGTTCTGGAAAACAACAAAAGCATATCCCTTGCAGAGAAGATTACTGGCTGAGTGGGCAGTTAGCTCTCTGTGACCTATGCCAGAGCAGGGTACGTAGATGAAATAACAACAGAAGTTGAGCATGAATGGTGGAGCTCAGGAAATCGTTTCACATGGATTTGCCTTCCATCATACCTACTTATCTAAAGAATAAGACCTACAAACACTGCTGTAAATCTACAAATATAGAACCATAGAATGGTAGGGTTGGGAGGGACCTTTAGAGATCATCTAGTTCACCCCCCCTGCAGAACCAGGTCCACCTAGATCAGGTTGCATAGGAACATGTCCAGATGGGTCTTGAAGACCTCCAAGGAAGCAGACTCCACACCCTCCCTGAGCAGCCTGTGCCAGGGCTCCCTCACCCTGACAGTAAAATTTTTAGTAACATTTTAAAAATATTTAAGTGGAACTTTTTGTGTTCCAGCTTCATACCATTACTCCCTGTTCTGTTGCCAGATACAATATAAAAAAAGGATGCTCCAACCTCATAACACTCACCTTTTAAATATTTGTAAAAGTTAATAAGATCTCCTCTCAGTCTCCTCTAGACTAAACAGCCCCAACTACTGCAGTCTTTCCTTTTATGAAAGATGTTCCAGTCCCCTGATCATCTTGGTGGCCCTGCACTGGACTTTCTCCAAAACTTCCCTGTCCTTCTTGAGCTAAGGAGCCCAGAACCAGGGCAGAATAGAGAGGGAGAAGAACCTCCCTTGACCTAATGGCCACACTCTTCTTGATGCACCCCAGAATGCCTTTGGCCTTCTTGACCACGAGGGCACATTGCTGGCTCATATTCAGTTTATTATCAATCAGGACTTGCAGGTCCCTCTCTGCAGAGCTGCTCTGCAGTAGGTCAACCCCCAGCCTATACTGGTGCATGGGGTTGTTCTTTCCAAGATGGAGGACTCTGTACTTGTCCTTGTTGAACCTCATGAGGTTTCTCTCTGCTCAACTCTCAAGTCAGTGGAGATCCCACTGAATGGCAGCAGAGCCTTCTGGGGAATCAGCCAGTCCTCTCAGTTTGATGCCATCAGCCAACTTGCTGAGGATACACTCTGTCCCCTCATCCAGGTCATTGATGAAGATGTTGAACAAGACTGGCCTCACAACCGATTCCTGTGGAACACCACTGGCCACAGGCCTCCAACTTGATTCTGTGCCATTGTCTCTGGGCTCTGTCATTCAGCCAGCTCTCGAACCACCTCACTGTCCACTCATTCAAGCCAGCCTGAGCTTTCTGATGAAGATATAATGAGAGACATTGTCATCTACTTTGCTGAAGTCAAGGTAGATGACATCTGCTGCTCTGCCCTCATCTAGCCAGCCAGTTATGCACTCACGAACATCAGGTTGGTCAAACAGGATTTCCTCTTGGTGAATCCATGTTGACTCCCCCTGATAACCGTCTTTGCCTTCATAGGTTTAGTGACAACATTCAGGATGAGTTGTTTCATCATCTCTCCAGGGATGGAGGTGAGGCTGACCGGCCTGTAGTTTCCTGGGTCGTCCTTCCTGCCCTTTTTGAAGAATGTGACATTGGCCTTTCTCCAGTCCTCAGGTACCTTACCTGTCCTCCATGATTGCTCAAAAATGATGGAGAGGCTTAGAAATCACATTAGCCATCTGCCTCAGCACTCTAGGATGAATCCCATCAGGACCCATTGACTTATCAGCCTTAAGCTTGGCCAGCAAGTCTTTAACCTCTTCCTCTCTTGCCCAGGGCAAGGCCTCTGCTGTCCTGGCCATCCTATTGTCCTTGCTGGACTGGGCTTCCAGAGGGCTGTCCTTGTCCGTAAAGATTGAAGTAAAGAAGGTATTCAGTACTTCAGCCTTCTCTACATCTTCAGTCACGAGGGCACCTTCTGTGTTTAGTTGCCCCAGTACTGCTCCAGGACTGTTTCATTCCTCGTGCTCACATACCACAGTACCCCCACTTGTCTATATATCTATTCTTCATCTACTTCTCAGGAGTTACAGGCAGGTCAAGAGATGACACAAGCAAGAGAGAGGGCTACAAACACAATAACTGTCCACACTGGCTGCCCAGGTGCTGCTCTTAACCAGAAATAATTCACTCGGAGCATTAATGAAGTCAATCCCCTCTAATCAGTCCCTGATTATTACAAAATATCCAACCATATCATTATATGATTCTATGTTTTAAATAATATGTAAGACTTCATAGCCTTTGAGGTTTCTACCTAAATTGATTAAAAACAGCCAAAAGGAGGAGAAGAGGATGTGAAGGACAGTGAAACAACACAATCTTATTAACTTTATTTCTCACAAAACAGGAAAGAAAAAGGTGTTATTTATTCAGCAGAGGAAAACAGGGAAAAAAGAAAACATGCTGCCTTTACAGGACTAAATCCTGACATGCAGGCTTAATATTTTTGCAAACAACATGCAAAATCTGCTTTTAACTGAGTCATCAAGATGCCAACTGCCTAATCAGAATAGTTAAGGGATCTCGTTATTGTTCATTACTTTTTGTTTTAACCATATGTCAAGGTGAAGAATTGAATCAAAACATTTGTGTCAGAAACTAGGTCTTTGGGGCTCCCTCAAGAAGGAAAAACCCACTTCTAGTTGTTTCAAGAGGAAAGAGACGTGTACTTACAAGTACAAAGGATATTACAAAGTCTATCCATCTAGCTAGTGAAAGAACATCTCAAGTTATACTTGAAATTAATAAATGTATTAGCAGATTAATTAAAGCATTACAATGAGAAAAGCAATTTCTATAAGTTTTAAATTATTATGAGAGAAATATGCATGTCATTTTTATTTAAAGCTCCTTAGTTTCTTTAAGTATGAACACTACAGAATCTCTTGGCATATAAACTTACATGAGTAAAGTTTTAAGTACATAACACCTCTATAAATATAACAAATGTTTCTATAAATGCAACTGCATCTTGATGAAGAATAATTCTTTTTCTTTTTCTCGACTCTCAGAGATAGATACTTGAATAAATGTGAGACAGCATCATTCTAATAAATGGCTGTAGGACACGCAACTGGGGAGACGGAAAGGAGACAGACCATTAATTATTTATCATTGTCACAGCTACAGTGTCTTGAAAAAAAAAAGTAATGCTTGAGTGTCACCTGAGACATGGGACAAAGTTGTCACCCTAACTTGGTTTAATTTGAAGCTACTGACAGAAGGGACAAACTCATTTCAGTGATGATGTTAAAACACCGACAAGCCTTCCAGTGATCCCATAACTGGGTGCAAAAGGAGATCCAACTTGCCTACGGTGCTGCTTTCAGTGCAGGATTTTATATCTCAAGTTCTTCTATAAACATTTTTTGTACAACTGGTGCTTTCTTCCCAAGAAAATGGTCAATAGGGAACTTCTCCCCTGTCTTATTCTCCTTGTTTTTCAGTGGTCTGTCAGGAGTGAAATCTCCCACATACCTAATGCCAAGCCTAAATTTCAGCTGCTTTAGCTTTCATATCTTGCACTGGAGCTGGTCACTCCCAGCTTCTGCTAGAGTCAATTGAGAGAAGTACTTTTAGTTGGTTGACCTATTTTAGGTATCAATTTTACATTGGAAACTAAAGCACAAAAATAAAGCATGCTGATTAGGATTTATTTTTTTATTTTGTTTGGTTTTGTTTTTTCCCTTTGGAGGAGCAAGGATTGGCACTTGATTTCTCTAATTTCTTTTAGGCATTGACTTTAAGGTAGAGATCATCTTGCCCAAACAGTACCGATATGCTCCAAACTTAGGTACATAAATTTTTGATTATGCTCAGAGATGTTTGTAAGGAAAAACACGTTTTACAGATGTATTTATTGCAGTCAGCTATATATGAAATCCATCCTAGTCCAGGCATGAGGGAGAGGCAACTCAAGGACACCTAACTCACAGCAGCTGGAGGTGTGGTATGCATGACTCCAGTTACACCTGATACTGAAGTTGATATCTTGATGAAATAATTACTGAAGCTTGCAGGAAGCTGCAAAGGTTCATACATATGCATCAAGAACCCTAATGAAATGCGGGAGAGCAGCACCTGACTTCAATCCAAGTCATTGGGGACAATGTCAATTTTCTTCTGTCTTCCAATGTAGAACAACTAGTTATTCTTGACCACTGATTATTATCTTAAAAAAAAAAAAAAAAGAATAGCCTATGCTGTTCTTGTTTTGTATTCTACTAAAATTCTTTTGCAGTATACATGTAGACACAGAATTCTACTACTAAATTTTCTGTTGAGATTCTGATCAGCTAAAAAGCATTAGTTTTATGACTGATGGAGAGAAAGCAGGCTGCAACAGGGACAGAGGCAGCTTGGAAGAACTGGAAGACCTTCTCACTGGTTTGGGAAGAAATGTGAATCACCTTGATAAGCAGCTCATCTGTGAACTGAAGGGAACACAGCTCAAAGCCAAAACAGTGTTCAAGGCAGCTGTAAAGTCTGCTATTACTTCCCCTGCCTGCATTTGTCCTAAATATAGTAAATTATTTCCTAGTTTTACATTTCAGATAGATATACTTGTTTTCATGAGAGGTAGAAGTTTGCCTAGTAGACTATCAGTTTCAAAGGACCTGGTAAGGTGCAGGTGGAGTTCCAGTTAACTCCCATGAGAGATCATCCAACTTCTGTCTGGGAGTCCCAGCAAGGTGCCGGGGTTCTGCTCCACTGCTAGGCAAGACCAGATGGCAATTCAGCAAGGAGGGGATAGTGTCTCATGGCCAAGGTGGCAAGGCTTCCCTTGGCAGACAGGAGGGAGTGTGGGAACAGCCAAGGTTTGAGGACATCACACTAAACTCACTACCTCCACTGAGTACAGAAGGAATGTGACCTAGTATTTTCTTGAAGTTAATAGAGGAGACCCAATTCCTATTTTTTTAGCTATTGAATATTTATGAATACAAGATGGTCATAGCTGGAAGATTTTAAATCGTATACTTATATCAAGTAAAGACATGAATTCCAAGGTCAAGTATGTTTCCCTGGCTGATCATTTCCATTCATGATTCTGTTTTTCTGCTTGCTTTCCATGTCAGGAGCACAGTGTGGGTGTAGCAGAGCGATATATAATGCGTGTGTTTGTAGTTGGGAGGGGCAAATGGCTGCCAGACAACAATTCTCAGATTTCTTAAGTCTATTCACCAGCCTCATCCTTCCTACAGATTATTTTTGCAGGCACGTCCTTTGTTTCTCTTTTACCACTAGATGGTAGTAGCAGGTAAAGGCTTGCTTTTTTTTTTTTTTTTTTTTTTTTCCCCCCTTTTTTTCCTTCTTTCCCCTCTTTCACTCCCTTTCCTTTGTTTACTGCCTGTGAATAGTTTTAGGACGCTGCTTCCCATAAAAGGATTATTGTTTTCTCTGAATGATCAAAAGATTATACATATATGGGTTTAAAATTCATTCTTCACAAAATACCATTTATTTCTGTTTGTAATCCTTTACTCCCTCTCCCTACACACCCTTGTTAAATCTAGTGCAGGTCAGATGACAGGCAGCAACCATTATGGGCAGAAATGAGACACACTTGCCCACCAAATCCCAGTGAAGATTGTCTTATACATTGTACATTACACTCAGCTTTTTCAGCAATTGCTTCTTTATTGGTACTATGGGACCCAGACAGCTGCACAGTGGCCCCTGAAACACCCTCGTGCTCCTCTTCAGCTTGATGTGCTTTTCTTTCCTCACTTGCTGGGCTTGAGTGAGAAGAAGCATCCCCAGCCCTGACAGCTCCACATGGAGATGCCTACTGCCCAGATGGCAAGGGAGCAGTTGCATCTCCTGACACTGCTGGCCTTGGAAAATTGTTAGGAGAAGAGGAAAGAGGTATTGTAACTTCCGGTGACTCCAAAGGTAGGCTCTGGGTTCTTTTTTTCACATGGGTCATGTTTTTGTCCTGGAGATGCAGGCAACTTTTAATAAAGCATTGCTTAAGATTCGTGAAAGCTATCCCAAAACTCTCACTAATGTTTCATCACTGTGCTCTGTATCAGAGCTGCTTTGCACAATCATTATCATCTGGAAAGGAGAGAAAATGCAGTCAGTGCAGCTGTCATTTGATAATATCATACATTACCATTGGCTACTGAGAAAGTATCACAAAGGCATCATTTAGCAAGTGCTTGATGACCAAAATATGTATATTAAGACTGCATTTTCTCTAAAGGTATTTATTATAAATTGACCAGAACAAATTAAGTACTACACATAATAAACACTATATACACTCTCCCAGTCCCCCGGGTACATGCTCGTATTGAGTTTACTTTGTTTATGTGACTCCAAGAAGGATCCATGTGTTAAAGTGCAGGTCAGTTTCCTCAAAGCTGTATTTACTTTTTAAATGGATGACACCAACCTACAAAAATGATAACTGAAGAAAGAGCCACGAAGAGCCATGCTTTCATTTAGTCAGAAACCAGCATTTTGTAATTTTTCTCAATAGGCCTATCTCACGATCACCCATTTCTACACAGATAAAAATACATGTTTAGCAGATCGTTCAAGACTAAATTCTGATGAGTGTTTGCATCCTTTTTACACAACTACAAACATGAACAAAATAACACTAAGCAAAACAAAACTGTATCTCTCTACATCTATTGGGATTAGTGTGGATTAAAACTTACATTTTCTCTTTTATAAGGTATAGAAGACATACATCTTTCCTCTTCCATACTGACTTCTTTCTATATCTTCTGCCTTTCTGCCACAGGAAAAGAACACTTAAAAATAAACTTAGAACTAAGGGACAGGTCGTCAGGTGCTCAAAATCAATATTGCTCCAATGAAGACAATTTATGATTCAGTTCATTTATATTAGCTGCAAAACTAGGACCTCTGGATTTAAATTACACTTTAATATCTAAGGTACCTTTTGATTACAAAAGCAGGAGGTAGGCAGTTCTAAATGATCTTTTAATTTTCACGTAAGGAAGATTTAAGGTTTAGTGAATCATTTCAGTGAAGGTTTAGTGAAGCATTTTTCAGACAAAATTTCTCCTTTCAATTCATAAATACATATACACTCTGTTCTCTCTGTTCTGTAACTTCAACACCTCATTTCCACATACTTGGTTCAATTAAAAAATGTTCAGCTAAATTACTGCATCAATATGACAAACTCCCATCAGAGGAGAACTATGTTCTTACCATTAAGTCATTTGTGCTGGTATCAGGTGTTTTGGACTGCCTTCCTGCTCTCCCACAGGCTTTCTGTATGTTCTTGCACAAGCTACCTATGAAATGGTTTCTCCAGCCTGACCATGGGCAGTTAGTGAAGTCCTCAAATGACAGCATTGTAGCCTTGCACTCCACTGTGGTCTGTGCTTGCATGAAATGTCTCGGTTCTTGTCATGAAAGGCAATGTTAGGTTTCATCAATGACAGCTGGAATAAGTACCCCATTGAGTAAGTACCTAAAGTTAGATATGGCTACTATGGAGCTGAATCCTGGGCTATAAATTCACAAATATTTTGAGCCAACACTTCAGTCTTACTCCTTCCCTGCTCTCATTTATGCCCACTCCTCCTTTTCTCTGGTCCCTGCACAACCAATCAGGCAACTGTACACTGAATTTGGACTAAAACATAGAGGACAAAAGGTTTGGTGAAATCTGCCTGCTTATGGACCCCACGTGTATATTTTCTCCTTGGGACCTGTCTCCCAAATCATGCCCAGACACGGTGGTAGATGTTGCAGGCCAAAAGCAAGCTGAGGCAGCCTAGCCTGAGCCTGTGCAGTCTATTTAGAGAGAAAGAGCACTGTGGGAGGGAACAAAATATCTGCTAATGGTGCTGGCTTCATGATATGGAGACAGGAATATCTGATTTATCTAAAAAGATACNAGATGGCAAGGGAGCAGTTGCATCTCCTGACACTGCTGGCCTTGGAAAATTGTTAGGAGAAGAGGAAAGAGGTATTGTAACTTCCGGTGACTCCAAAGGTAGGCTCTGGGTTCTTTTTTTCACATGGGTCATGTTTTTGTCCTGGAGATGCAGGCAACTTTTAATAAAGCATTGCTTAAGATTCGTGAAAGCTATCCCAAAACTCTCACTAATGTTTCATCACTGTGCTCTGTATCAGAGCTGCTTTGCACAATCATTATCATCTGGAAAGGAGAGAAAATGCAGTCAGTGCAGCTGTCATTTGATAATATAATACATTACCATTGGCTACTGAGAAAGTATCACAAAGGCATCATTTAGCAAGTGCTTGATGACCAAAATATGTATATTAAGACTGCATTTTCTCTAAAGGTATTTATTATAAATTGACCAGAACAAATTAAGTACTACACATAATAAACACTATATACACTCTCCCAGTCCCCCGGGTACATGCTCGTATTGAGTTTACTTTGTTTATGTGACTCCAAGAAGGATCCATGTGTTAAAGTGCAGGTCAGTTTCCTCAAAGCTGTATTTACTTTTTAAATGGATGACACCAACCTACAAAAATGATAACTGAAGAAAGAGCCACGAAGAGCCATGCTTTCATTTAGTCAGAAACCAGCATTTTGTAATTTTTCTCAATAGGCCTATCTCACGATCACCCATTTCTACACAGATAAAAATACATGTTTAGCAGATCGCTCAAGACTAAATTCTGATGAGTGTTTGCATCCTTTTTACACAACTACAAACATGAACAAAATAACACTAAGCAAAACAAAACTGTATCTCTCTACATCTATTGGGATTAGTGTGGATTAAAACTTACATTTTCTCTTTTATAAGGTATAGAAGACATACATCTTTCCTCTTCCATACTGACTTCTTTCTATATCTTCTGCCTTTCTGCCACAGGAAAAGAACACTTAAAAATAAACTTAGAACTAAGGGACAGGTCGTCAGGTGCTCAAAATCAATATTGCTCCAATGAAGACAATTTATGATTCAGTTCATTTATATTAGCTGCAAAACTAGGACCTCTGGATTTAAATTACACTTTAATATCTAAGGTACCTTTTGATTACAAAAGCAGGAGGTAGGCAGTTCTAAATGATCTTTTAATTTTCACGTAAGGAAGATTTAAGGTTTAGTGAATCATTTCAGTGAAGGTTTAGTGAAGCATTTTTCAGACAAAATTTCTCCTTTCAATTCATAAATACATATACACTCTGTTCTCTCTGTTCTGTAACTTCAACACCTCATTTCCACATACTTGGTTCAATTAAAAAATGTTCAGCTAAATTACTGCATCAATATGACAAACTCCCATCAGAGGAGAACTATGTTCTTACCATTAAGTCATTTGTGCTGGTATCAGGTGTTTTGGACTGCCTTCCTGCTCTCCCACAGGCTTTCTGTATGTTCTTGCACAAGCTACCTATGAAATGGTTTCTCCAGCCTGACCATGGGCAGTTAGTGAAGTCCTCAAATGACAGCATTGTAGCCTTGCACTCCACTGTGGTCTGTGCTTGCATGAAATGTCTCGGTTCTTGTCATGAAAGGCAATGTTAGGTTTCATCAATGACAGCTGGAATAAGTACCCCATTGAGTAAGTACCTAAAGTTAGATATGGCTACTATGGAGCTGAATCCTGGGCCATAAATTCACAAATATTTTGAGCCAACACTTCAGTCTTACTCCTTCCCTGCTCTCATTTATGCCCACTCCTCCTTTTCTCTGGTCCCTGCACAACCAATCAGGCAACTGTACACTGAATTTGGACTAAAACATAGAGGACAAAAGGTTTGGTGAAATCTGCCTGCTTATGGACCCCACGTGTATATTTTCTCCTTGGGACCTGTCTCCCAAATCATGCCCAGACACGGTGGTAGATGTTGCAGGCCAAAAGCAAGCTGAGGCAGCCTAGCCTGAGCCTGTGCAGTCTATTTAGAGAGAAAGAGCACTGTGGGAGGGAACAAAATATCTGCTAATGGTGCTGGCTTCATGATATGGAGACAGGAATATCTGATTTATCTAAAAAGATACTGTCTTGTCTACTTAGGTTCATACAACCTGTAACACCAAGGCACTGCTGGTCAAAAAGTAAAACAGACATCTGATTGCTTTAAGTCAGAATTTCATTTTCCTAAATTTCCTGTGGTAAAAATTGGCTCTGTGTCTTTTCTTTGAGCCAAGATATAGTGTTTTAACTCAGATCAGTAGGAACCTGGTTTCTGTAACAACACTATACTGTATAATTGGGTTTGTAGATTTAGTCTCCTCTGTCTCCTGTGGTTAACTCTAGGATTAGACTCTACCTAGACAGTACAATACACTCACTGCTCTTGCCATCATCCCTGCAGCTGCGATGTGGCACCAGAGAAGCGACCTGAGCCCACGGTCTTACCCACCAAGCACCAAATGACACAATAGGACATTCAACCCCCACACTGCATCAGGCCATGTAACGTCACAGAAACATACAGCTTTTGTGCTAAGCTGGGAAAAGAAAAATTGTTCAATTGTTTGTGAATCTGTGTTTTCCAGAACATTTTGTTCCACAGGGTGTGTTGATATTTTGACTTCTTGTCCCAAAGTGGATGGAAATTCCAACTTTTGTTCAGCCCTTGCTGCAGCCTCAGGCTCCTACCATAATAAAAGCAAACCATTTACAATAAAAGAAAAATAGCTTTTGACAGATAGATATACAGTTTCAATGATGCCTGGTACAACAGTTGCAAAATTAAGCTTTACTCTTTACAGAACACAGAAGATTTCAAGAGCTTCATCACACAAGATGAATAATTTCTGTTAGTTGCGTTACATTTTGTGTATGCTATTTATTTCTTCTTTGCCTGCCTCATGACAGGACTTCCAATGTGAAACATACAGTACATTCTGCTCTCGGTTGCTCTGGTGCAACCACATTGATTTCAGGGGCTACGCTGAGCTTTGAATTGTGTTCCCACAACTGCATGTTCACACACTCTGCAGTCGGACTTGCTTTCTGTTGCGCTCCTTTGAGATACAATTTCAAGAATGAGTCAAGATGCCTAAAAAGTGCAGTAGGGGTTGTTGTTCAATATAGTTTGCTCCTGACAATGCTTATAATTCATCAGGGCTTTTCACTTTCACTGACATTGTGGTTACTTTTGAGTTTTCTTTTATTCTAAGAAAAAAAAAAAGAAAAATATGGAAAGCAAAAAGCATCTTTAGAAATAAATTCCAGGAAATGTTAGTATAGCATATTGTGTTATTGCTCAGGGTGTTTTAAAACTGGCAGCTAGATATACTTTGGCATCAGATAGCAATGCTGTTTGTTTGCAGAGGGGTAATGATTTCACAATACAGAAAGCATTGCCTAGAGGATAATGAAAATCAAGAACGAATATGTTCTTAGAAGCTAAGCTCTTTCTTTCACATGGCACATGAGAAGGTGTACCTCCTAAGAGGCTAGGCTGACTACAGCTTTGTAACTCACTGAATTGTTCCATCTACCTACATGCGGCATGGTATCACAATGAGAATTTTTTTTTTAATTCAGCTTTTTTTGTTGTTGTTGCTACTGTTCATATGTAAGTTGTTTAGCATACTGTCATAGTAGACTATGATGCCTGAAATGACCACTTTTCAGAAACACAATTCTTCTCATGCCTAGGACTTTAAATATCTCACCCTCTGAGGCACTCAGGGTGGCTGTTTGAAAATCAGTGACTTAACAAAGAGCAGGAGAAATAGTAAGACAGCACTGGAGTACCTCTTACGTCTGAGGACCCAGTTGTATCATCAACAGCAATGAAAAGGAGAGGAAGCTCCACTAAGCTGATGTTTGCCCTGATAAAATCTTTTATCTACTATCTTCTGCAGGGGAATTAGACTAGATGGTCTCTAAAGATCCCTTCCAGCCCCTACCATTCTATGATTCTATGATTCTGTGATTTTTAAAGTACTTCATGAAGTTTAAAAATCATGCATGATGTCTTTGCTTTTTTACTTCACAGTTCTTAGTCATCATAAAGAAGGCAAATCTCTGATGAGCAGGTCAACTTCTAGCAGCTTGAGTATTCAGCTGATGTGTTCAGCTTTCTGTCAGTATTGTGAGCACCCTTTGCTCATTTAACTGAGTAGTGGGGAAATGGTAATATGCTGAAAATAACTTCTGCTGTAAACATGGATTCGTGTAGATATATCTCAAAGATGACGTCAGAATTTTTTTCCAACTATTTATACAAGCTTAAGGCAGGGGAAGATTTAAAGAACAAACCAAGGGCTTCATCCTCAGTGTGAGCACTCACATCCTGCTCAGATGAACCCAGGCTCTGTCCTCAGCTTTATACAGTGCCTTACTGTAGACATCATGCACCTCAAATACCTATTCTTATGCTTATGGTCTGTGTATACATGCCCAGCACCAAGCAAGGAGGCTGAAGATTTCTCACTGTCAGAAAGTATGATCCTTAAAAAACTGACTTGTGGGTTTTTGTGGGACACGTTACCTTTTTTCACAATTCCAGCACAGAGGTGATTTAAGTCTGCTTTGCATCACAAGTGGAACTCTAGTCCTAAGGTGAAACGTCTTGTTTTCAAGATGAAGTAGGAAACAGATATTTATGTGCTTGCTAACCCTGGAGGACATTTATAGCTTATTTGCAACAGACTGGACATGCATCAAGATTAATGTAATAGCTGTGCAATGCTACTGCATCCAGTCGTACATTTCAAAGCAAAGTTAGAGAACAGAATCATGCCATTTTGGATATTAGCAGTGGAAGCAGAGCCCCTAGGTGAAGGATCCGACTTCCCTGAAACTGCTAGAGGAACCTTGTCTGAGTTCCAAGTGAAGGCAATTGCACTGGTGCAAAACTTGATGGCTGTACAGTGCTGGAAGTGGAGTAACCAGACTAACACAAGTAAGTGCATAACCAAATTGTTCCTGGCCAGTTAACTGCTGTAAGTTTGCAATGGGATTTTTGTCATGGTTTACACCATGTGATAAGGAATACCATTTACTGTCAGTGAAATTAAACTTTTTGGTTCTCATGGTTGTGTGATGGTTTAGCCCTGGCTGGGTGACAGATGCCCACCAAGTCATTTTATCTCCTAAACTGGACAGGAGAGAGATGAATATAGATTCGAGAGTCAAGGTAAGGACAGGGAGATCGCTCAGCAATTAGTGTCATAGGCAAAACAGACTCAACTTGGGGAGAAATGGTTTGATTTATTAATGAACAATCAAAATAGAGCAGAGAAATAAAATAGAAGCTTGAAACAGCTCCCCTCACCCCTCCTTCTTCCTGGAACTCCTCCTTCCCTCCCAGCAGCACAGGGGATGAGGGATGGAGGTTACAGCCAGTTCATTACAGATGGACTTTGCCGCTGCTTCTTCCCAGGGGGGAGGCCTCCTCACACTTCCCACTGCTACACCATGGGGTCCCTCCCATGGGAGACAGCCCTCACAAACTTCTGCAATGTGGATCCTTCCCATGGCCTACAGTTCCTCACAAACTGCTCTGGCATGGGGCCTCCCACAGGGGCAGCTCCTCATACCCTGCCCCAACGTGGGTTATCCATTGGGAGAACAGTCCTTCAGGGACAGACTGCTCCAGCCTGAGTCCCTCACAGGATCACAAGTCCTGGCAGCAAATCTGCTCCACCATGGGCTACTCTCTCCACAGACCGTCAGGTCCTACTAGGAACTATGTGGGCTCCTGTGTGGGCTTCCCATAGAATCACACCCTCCTTTGGGCATCCACCCTCTCCAGCGTGGGGTCCTCCACTTGCTGCAAGTGGATCTCTGTTTCCCTGTGGCCTCCATGGGCTATAGGGGCACAGCTGCCTCACCATTGTCCTCACCATAGGTCACAGGGAAGTCTTTCTTCCAGGGCCTAAATATCTCCCCTCCCTCCTTCTCCACTGACCTTAGGGTATGTGGAGATGTTGTTCTCCCCTTCTCATTCCATTCTGCTGCTGCTGCAGTTTAGCAACTGTGCAGCAACTTCTTCCGCTTCTCAAATATCACTGAATCACAGAATCTTAAGTGTTGGAAGGGACTTCGAAAGATCATCTAGTCCAACTCCCCTGCCAGAGCAAGACCACCTAGAGTGGGTCACATAGGAACTCTTCCAGGGTGGGTTTTGAATGTCTCCAGAGAAGGAGACTCAACAATCCATCTGAGCAGCCTGTTCCAGTGATCCCTCACCCTCACAGTGAAGAATTTTTCTTTATGTTTCTTTGGAACCTCTTACGTTGCAGCTTTTACCTGTCCTGTCATTGGACATCACTGAGAAGAGCCTGATTGCATCCTCCTGACACCTGCCTTTTGCATATTTGTAAACATTAATAAGATCACCTCTCAGTCTCTTCTCCAAGATAAAGAGCCCCAGCTACCTCAGACTTTCATCATAAAGGAGATGCTCCATTCCCTTCATCATCTTTGTGGCCCTGCACTGAACTCTCTCCAGCAGCTCCCTGTCCTTCTTGAGCTGAGGAGCCCAGAACTGGACACAATATTCCAGATGCGGTCTCACGAGGGCAGAGTAGAGGAGAAGGAGAACCTCTTTCGACCTACTGCCCATACTCCTTCTAATACACCCCAGGATGCCATTGGCCTTCTTGGCCATGAGGGCACATTGCTGGCTCATGCTCATCCTGTTGTCCACCATGACCCCCAGGTCCCTTTCCCCTACACTACTCTCTAACAGTTCATTCCCCAGCCTGTACTGGTACATGGGGTGATTCTTTCCCAGATGCAAGACTCTACATTTGCCCTTGTTGAATTCCATTAGATTTCTCTCCACACAACCCTCTAGCCTGTCTAAGTCTTGAACACAGCCTTCTGGTGTGTCAGCCACTTCACCCAGTTTAGTATCATAGAATCATACAATTACAGAACGGTAAGGTAGGAAGGGACCTTTAGAGATCATCTAGTCCAACCCCTCCTGTAAAAGCAGGTCCACCTAGATCAGGTCACATAGCAGCATGTCCAGGCAGATTTTGAAGACCTCCAGAGAAGGAGACTCCATACCTTACCTGGCCAGCCTGTGCCAGTGCTCCATACCCCTCACAGTAAAATCATGTTTTCTAATGTTTAAATGGAACTTTTTGCATTCCAGCTTCATCTCATTACCCCTTGTTCTGTCAGCAAACTTGTTAACAGTGTCTTCTGTTCCCTCACCAAGGTCATTCATTAATATATTGAACAGTACTGGTCCCAGCACCCACTTCTGAGGGACTCCACTAGATAAAGGCCTCCAACTACACCCTGCCCCATTTGAACACAACTCTCTGCCTTCTTCCCTCCAATCAGTTAACAATCCACCTCACTACTTGATCATACAGCCCACATCTTCTCAGTCTTTCTGTGAGGATGCTATGGGAGATAGTGTCAAATGCTTTACTGAAACCAAGATAAACCACATCTACTGCACTACCACCATCTGTTCACTTGGTTACATTTTCATAAAAGGCTATCAAGTTCGTCAAACATGACTTCCCTTTGGTAGAGCCATGTTAACTGCTCCTAATGATCTTCTTGTCCTTTAAATGCCTGGAGACAGCACCCAGAATAAGTTGTTCCATCACCTTTCCAGGGATGTAGGTGAGGCTGACAGGTCTGTAGTTACCTGGCTCCTCCTCCTTGCACTTTTTGAAGACTGGAGTGACATTTGCTCTCCTCCAATCCTCAGGTACCTCTCCCATTCTCCATGACTTACTGAAGACTTACTGTCCTCTATATGCCCTGGAAAAAGAACTTCAGGTTAAATGCAAAGCAGTTTCAGAAATACTGTGGAGAGGACATTTAGTGGGTTAAACAGAGTATGTGTTTACGTAGCAGACATTACCTAAAAGAACATTCAGATACCATTGTGACAAGTAGCAGACTGTAGCACTCTGCACTAGAACTGGAGGAGTAAAATTTAGCACCTCTGCACAGAAACAATCTAGGTGGACTCAGTTTTTGGGCTGGTCCACACACCCTGAAAACTGTAGCACTCTATACTGTACCAAGTTTGGAGCTAGCACAAAGGAGATCTCCACTGTCTTGACAGTATGATAACGGGGAGAACCACTCAGAAAATCATGTGGTATTTTATTGATTAAAGGGAATGAGAGTCCTCATAAATTCATTTTTAAAGTTATTCTGTATATTCTGTTATTTAACATTGTCTTTGTGGTCTGCTTTGTAAACACCTTGTAAAGATATCTGTACTGCATAAATTATAAGAATCTCCAAGGAAAAAACTATTATTATCTCAGGATGAATAGGGAAGGCTGCTGTTAGTATTTGAGGATAAAAGTATGGTTTCTGAATTTCAAGTCTGTTGCCATTTATCTTGACTTTTAGATGTAGAGGGGACTGTCATAATCAATTTCACTTAACATCTATGTCTGAGAGTTGTATGAGGCCTCCCCTGTACAGTCTGGATGATTTATATGTTTTGCAACTTAGTAAAAAGCATTCTTATACTTTTCATCATATTTATTTATTTGATATTAACTTTAAAACCATTATTATGTAGAGAAACACACATAAAAAGTGGAGGAGCCCTACAAGTCGGCAAATACAGGGATCTGAAAGACATCCATATGCCAGTAATGGCCACTGTACTCTCTATCCTATTTGTTACCACTTGTGAAAAACTGTAATGGAGAAAGGAAGGGACTTTTTGTTTTAAGATGTTAAAATAAATCTGTTGGCACTGAGCACAGGCAAGTGACTAGAGTTGTTGATAAAGGCAATATTTCAAGAATTATCTTCTCTTATTAGGAAAAAAGGAGACTAATCTTAAATGAATAATAGCATGATCAATATTGACGGAATGTCCCTTGCACATTCCACTCTTCTCTGAACTCCTTTGCTTTTCTGCTAGCATGAGTTTCCCTTAGAGGATACACAATGACTGATGTCTCCTTTTCTTTTTCAGTCCTTCACTGTTTCCAGAATATTTAAATGAGAGCTTTTAAGTCTAATATTAGCTAAGCAAGAAATACTAGCCCTCTGGAAGCCCTCATGGGGAGCAGTCAAAATGAGTAGGACAGTCTACAGCTACTGCCTGAAGATTTTGGCATTTACCACCATTGCACATTATACTGGCAAGTAGGTTCTTAAAACCTGGTCAGTGCTTTTATAGCAAACCCATAAAATCCAGAAATGACTGATGTGACCACTCACTGAAATCAATTATATAAAAACCCTGCACAGGCTATTAAAATAACTCTATATCCACAGTAAAAATTGGAAAATCTGCTTGTGAAACAGACAAGGCTGTATTTTGAGGGATTTTTTCCCCTCTCTGCTTACCATGTTGAACATATGAGATCAGAGGGGATGCAGCTGGAAATAGGAGACAAACAAATGAATTTTGAAAAGTCACTCTATATTCTCTGCTCTTAACTGAACTTGAGCACATTCCATAAGTAAACTGTTTTATGTAGCAGTAAATGTATTGGCCAAAACCCAGGAAATTCCTCCCAGGTATACTTGTATACTATATGTATTCTTCACTTTATATACTTATATGTAGTACTAAATATGATAGATGGCCTTAATAGATTGCGTATGTGATTCAAGTCCATGCATTTCCCTGCCCGTGTCTTAGTGTCATTCCCAGGTCCGTCCCTACAGAAGTCTTCCATTTTTTTAAGTCATCTACTATATCAGCTTTCATTGTTAGTTGTCTGAGTCTCATTGGTTGCAGCTGATCCATTTTAGCTTTGCTCAGAACCTGGGTGTCCCTCTTCATCATTATCTTCTTGTCTGTATTAAACTCTCCAGTCAAAAAGTGTAGGGGGGTAGAAAATGCTGTGCTGAGTAGGGCATGTTGGTACTACCTCTTGCAAAAAAACCCACAAAATGGGAATTGTTGTAAGCTTATAGTAGAGTATTTAAATTCCACATGCTTGATCTAAACACAGTGCTGAACTCTCATTCTTGTGTACTTTCCCAGATAAATCCTTCACTTGCCAGTAGGTTATCTTTAAACGGCTGTAGCAGGAATTAGCTGTGTCTAGTTTGTGATTCAAACGGTGAATAGAGTTTTGTCAGACACAGAAACCTTGTTTAAACCAGAGAACTGGAAAAAGCCAATGGATAGAGCATAAAATGAATAGAATATAAATCCAGAGAGTCTCAGAAATAGCAGCAGTGACCTGTCCAGGTACATGCTAAGGCCATGAAGAATACAACTTGCTGGTGATCTTTCGTAGTAATAACTACTTAAGGCAACTGATTGTGGATACATCTGGTTGCAATTCTGTCTAGAAACACGAAGAGGGAAAGGGCATCTTTATGAATCTAAACGTATAGTCCATTTTGCTGTCATCTAAAAGCATTCATCCAGAAACGTGCTCAATTATTATACAGAACTGCTACAGATAGCCCCAATCTTATTTGCAGATCACAGAAGACTGTGTAAGAGAAGTGCAAGAGTAGAGGGGCCACAGTGGAGGGAGGTCAGGCCTTGAGTACATGAAAGCTGATAAATGGCAATTCAATATGGTGACTCTACATCATGTGTTTGATAAAATGAGACATGAAGAAGCAAGTAGAAGCAATAAGGTCAGAGATCCATGAGATCTTGGGGCATGTTTGAGACTATCTTTCATTGTCTTTTGATATGAGAGGTCAGTGGATTATGGTAGCCTTTAGGACTGAGAGAGGTTGAGAAGTGACAATAAACATTCTTCCTGATTCAAGAGTGCCATGAAGGAAGCAGAGAGAATAGACTTAGGAAAATAGGCAAGGTTTCCTATTCTTCACTAGCAGTTCCAGAAGGAGTCAGTCATATGACACAAAAAAAAGCATTTTAATTTGATGTCACATTGGAAGTCTGTAGGACTAAAACCTAGATCTCCTGATGCTAAGAGAATATCTTAGCCACAAAATCATTCATCTTCTGCTATGTTCTACGGTTTCATCACCACAAACTACCATGAATAATTCAGGAAGCACTTTGACACCAGTCTCATTAATAAGACATATAATCAAGAAGATGTTTAAATAATGGTGTGGAAAAGGCAAAAGAACTCAATAAATATCTAATTTCATAAGAAATCAAGAAGTACTTCCCAGACTATCCTTAGTAAAGAAGAAGGATGTTAAATTGAATGCCTCTGAGGTTGGACATTAGAGAATAAATGGTTTAGGTTAATTTTTAATAAATCTCAGATTCCTAAGGAAATTTGAGAAGACAAAAACAGTGCTAATGTTATGTCAATGTTCAAAAAAGGTTAGTACATAGGCTAATAGGTCTTGTAGCATGAAGTCAGCCTAGGCCCAACGTCAGAAAACAAAAGAAAAAATCCACCAGTCTGGATGAACCAATCTCATTTTTTGTATAACAAATGTGTTTGATAAAGGATATGTGGCAGAGGTTTGTAAGGTATTTGCCTTAGTATCACATGACAGTCTGATTAAACAAGTAGTTCTGAGAGCTAACAAAACCTAGCTTTCTAGGGAATTGTGACTTTTTTGGTTAATTGACTGCTCAACAGTAATACACTTAGATTTTCTGTTTACTCTGCATATATCAACACAGTTATTATTTCTTGCTGAAGGTTATTTCAAAATGGCAAAGATGCTGTCATCTTAATATATTCAGAAATAATTGAGAGTGATATTTGAACTCTAGTAGTATTTTCCTACAATCATCTACTTCTATGAAATATATTGATCTTTAGGATATTTATCCCTCTGCAAATGACAAACAACATCCAGAAATACTAGCGGGATTGGGGGTAAAACCAAGCCCCCTGCTTTCATGGGAATAAGTACCATGAGCACTGTAAATTCTTAACAAACAAGAATTCCTACATGGGTTGTAAACTCTCTGACAGATTTCAGGAAATGGTGATCAGTAAGAAATTGGAAAAAAATTACTATTTCTAAGAAAACTTCTCAGATATTAGTATTAAAAAATAACATTATTCTACATGGTGAAAATATAATTACAAGTATAGGGAAGCCATGGGAGACATCCATAAGGTTGCATTAAAAATATATTTTAAGAAAGTCAAGTCCAAGTGCTTGCCTTAGGAAAGAGAAAACTTCAAGAAGTCCCCTATTTGAAATCCAAGATTTCAAACTTTCTGCTTACTACTTGATACCAGGGACTGGTTTTTTCACTTGGAAACAAACTGGTATGTTCTAGCCACAGCCATGTTTTTTGTCTCTCCTTAACTCCAAGGAAGGTTAGCCACATACACTCTGTCTCTTGGGCAAGGTTTCTGACCCAGGAGTTAGCTGAATCCTGAATGCCGCATCAACACCAGGAATTGGCCAACAGCTTAACCAAGGGTATTTTGGGTGATGACTTGACCTTGTATTTTTTGCAGGTGTCAATTCAGTGACTCAGAAGTCATTATAGCATAGCACAGATTGCTCTGTGCAGCCATTTACCCTCTTGGAAATCCTGTACCCACATTGCAAACAGATGTCACAGTTTTTTCCTTGAAAACCCAGCCCAGTCACCACAGAGTAGGGTCCTCCTACACATCTAACCTGTGACAATGTGTTTTCTGGTGTGCCCTGGAGTCCTGTCTTCCAGGCTGACTGTGTCAAGTCAATCACTGAAGCATCTGAATCATCTCCATCCCTCGCATCTTTCTGCAAATCCATACAGGTGGTTTTCTACAATGAAAGCCAGAGTGAGGTTGAACCTCTTCATGCCAACCCTTGTAAAATGACACAGGAAGTGGAAGGTTTAGCCCAGAAAGGCAATGTTTATGTCAAAGCACCCTCATTTCTGAATACTTTCTGGCAAAATGAGGGATTTTTGCCTTTTTTGCTACTAAGAAAAAAGAGGCAAAACTCACACATTGCTATTTCATAGTCACGGAATTAATGCATCACACTACATGATAAACATTTATCACCATGACAGAAATGTATCACGCAAGAAGAATAATTTGTGAGGGCTTAAGCTTCATTTGTATGCCTTTTAGAGATCTTATTTGTAATCCTCAAATAAGTATAAAATCCCAGCCACCTTTCTGTGTTTGCATCTTCATCATTAATGGTATCTTGAGACATCATCTAATCAATATTCACTTATTTAATATATTCACAGAAGTAGAATGCCATAAAAATGGAAGATTTTTGCTTTTATCCATTTAATATAATTTACTATCTGTGTGTAAAGTGTGTTATTAAAGCACTATAATCTTAAATCTGATATTCCAGAACTACCTCCCTAACAAATTTCAATTTTTCAGCAGTTTCCATTGCAGTGTGAGCACTGTTCATACAAAGATTGTATAAAAGGGCTTTCTCACCTTCTCACTCACTTATTTCCATCAAGAAAATAATTTAACAAGATTTTCCTCTGGAATATTATCTCATATTTTAGAATAAATATATCAAATTTCATCTGAAAAAGTAAAACTTTGAAAAATCTGTTCATATACAACTAAACATCATACTTTAGATGGCTAAGTAAATAATTCTAGCATAGCATTTTAGCAAATGTTAGCATATGCATCACCTTTAATTTATCCAATTAAGATGTCACCAATCATAATATCAGCTTATTTTATGGTCCACTAATATTTTAACATATAATATAATGATAATATCAGCTATTAGGCACCTGATAATATGAATGGATTTATAGCAATAGGTGTCCAAATATCTGTTAGAATTTATATTAATGGGTAAAAAAGTCTGCCTTTCTGACATGCCCAAACTTCTTTGATATCAAAGCAATAAAATTTAATTTTAGGACCCAGAATTCGCTATGGTTCAATTTATCATGCATGGTCCTATCATTCTGACTTTCCAAAACCCTGACAATTACTAAAATCACTAAAATCCTAAGTCACTAATATATTCTAGGTGAATGGAGTTTATCGCCTCAGCGGGGAGATTGTTCAAGATGATCTCCAAAGGTCCCTTCCAACCTTTACCATTCTATGACTCTATGACTCTATGATTCTATGATCAAATATCCTCTTGTCATTGACAATATTACATGAGACAGTCTTAAAATCTTATTTACCTGATAGCCAAGATTTCATATCTGTCTGCTAGCCACATTCTTCACCTCTTGAATTAGCAGAAGTTGGAAAATTCACTACCAACTTTAGTTTCTTTGCTAATTACAGAAGCTTTAATGTAAACACACAAACACATGAACCAGAATACATCAGCATCATTACTTGTTAAGTAATTCCTTAAATGATGTAAATGCTAACATCCCAAAATAACATGATACATTCGTGCACAGCTCCAATTTGTAACATGTCAAGATATGTTCTGGGAGCTATTAGATTCCCAAGCTCAGCATGTCCAATTACTTTATTCAATTCCTTTTAGCTTCTAGCATCAACAGTGATAAGGAGCTGGCTCTGTTCTACTATTGCTTACAGTTTCTAAGGATACTACACATTTGTAATTACATGATTTTCTGAGCAGAAAATCAGAAGGTAATAGGAGTTCCTTGATCAACTAAAATGGGGTTTAAGTTCAGTTCTTATCCAATTAAAATATTATTTGAATCATCTTTCCCAAATTCATTATGTCTCCATTCTCTTTCTCCAGTAAAAACAAATTCCAGGTCAGTAAAAATAGTTGGGAAAATACATTCTTGTGCTTTATAATTTTTTCAGTCACTATTATAAGATGCAAATACACTACTGAAAAGAGTTTTTTCCAGGCATCCAAGTTGTGTATTTGAACTGCATTTTAATTATGTTCCAGGTTACAAATATATTAATAATTTATTCTCTTAATATCCAATTTATGGTAAATTGAGTGCCTTGTAGAATAAGGGCAGCAGTACACAGCCAGAGAAAATAAAGGGTCAGCATAGTCATGGGCTAGATAGTGTTCACAATAAAAAATAAAAGACTGAATGTAATTAGAGAAATGACAGGGATCTTTGCTTAAATTCATATTCTAAAGTTGTAGGACTTTCTCTTTCTGAAACCTTTAAAGTCAAATAATGAATATAAAATAAATGTAAAGTATTTGCAAGATATGTGATGGCACATCACATAAAGATTAAAGATTTTTTTACTACATCATTTTTTTACCAGATTGTTTTATCTGTGAATTCATGGGTCAGACAGCTATGTACAGCAAACTTCTGGGTGATTTGGAGCCATGGTTTCAGTGAATTTAATGAACTCTGCTCATGTACTCAGAGGATTTGCCCTCATGTTTTAAGTGGGGTTGGTATATAAATGAGCAGCCACTTCTTAAAGACCTTTGGAGGCTGAACAAAATAAAGTCTACTCTTTCAAATCTGTAAGCAAGCTGTGGTAGTGACAGAGGAGTTTATTTATTAGGAAGGGGATGAAGAAAGAGCACAGCGGAGGGCAGCAGTGTAAGAATAAAAAATTGCCAGCTTTTCAAGCAAAGATTTAAAATTTTAAAAGGACTAGGCTAGATCCAGAAGGAGATAACTCCCTCTTAGCTAACTTAGCTAGACTGAGACACTTTCTAAAGTGTAGTTGACCAGAAGAACTGGGCTGCTTAGGACTAGATTGCCTCTCTTAACAATTAGTCATGGTGGACTGGCGACTGTTTCGCACTCATTTCCCCCAAGAGCAAGATCAGTACAAATTTTTTATTGCTTATGAACACCAGCAGATCAGGAAAAAAATACAGTTCCACTGAAATTTGACATGTAAGCTTGCTCTTTCTACGCGGGTAAGTCTTTTCTGTGTAAACAAACCCACTGTCAAGAGTAAATGCTGATGACTCTTCAACAAGCAGAAATCAAAGAAAAATTGTTCCAGCAAAAACAAAAGAATGAGTGAAAATAATGAATTAATGAAGAAGAGGAAAGGAAAGGAAAGGAATTACTCATATAAGCACTTATTTTCAGAAACAGTTTTATCCCTAACTTCTTCAAATACAGATGAATCACCTGAACTTGCTAAATTAGAAAATCCTCACATGCACATAGTTTTGGGATTTTTTTGGGCATGATATCAAATAATTTATTGAACAAATACTGAAATGATAATTCTGTCTTTAGTATGTTTTCTTAGTTCTGTAAGGAAAACAAGGGTTTGAACATCTCTTACAGACACTATATTTCTTAAGACAGTTTATTTTTTTCACTCAGATACTGTGTCGGCTCTGCTTTTTCTTTCAGTTAGTTTTGAAGGATTTTGATGCAAATAGACTGCCTCAGGAATTAGCCTTCTAGAACCCATTTTAACTTTTCTTTCTAAAAAATATTTTTCCTCATACATTCATGCATGTGTATAATTAACTCCATGTACTTCTGCTAGTCTGCAAGTGCCTGCAAGCCCTAGTAAAAAAGACTTTGCCTGGCAGATTTCACACATTAAATAACAAGAAGACATATATACCACTTTTCTTCCATGGTAGCTGAAGAACCTTATAGGAAGACAAAATGTGTTATCTCTGTTTGGAAAGGAACAAACCCAAAGTAGAAATGCAATAATTCAGAGAAACTTTGTGCAGCAAGTCAGTGATGAAACATTGACCAGAGGCCATTGCTGGCCAGAGCTATATGCAATTCTCCTCTTCTTTTAACTCATGAGATTTGTCAGGTCCGAGAGCTTAGTTTTTTGTCTTACTGCAGTATTCCCCATGCCCCAGGACCCTTTTCTTTTATACTCACCTCAGTGACCTCCATACTTCCTTATATCATTCAGAACAAGTCAGAGAACTGTACTGATTTTTCTCTCCCATTTGAAAGACACAATCTGAGTTATGGAAAATCTTTGTCATTGTATAGGGAACATGGGTAAATGTCCACATTTCTATTTATATGAATTGCCTGAGGCAGGTGAGATCTGGAAGAAGCTGAAGGGATCTGGCATCCCCAGGTACAGTGAGCAAGTGAGCTGCTCACCTCAGGGCCAGCCCAAGGGCTGAGACCAACTCCACCTTGCGATAAGATGTGCTGCAATATGGTTCTGGTGGGTTTTTTTCCCTCCCGTTCACTTATGGAGGAATATGGAGATGGAGGAATGGGCAGCTGACCCTCCATGAAAGGATCCATTATCCAGGAGGTAGGGAAGGAACGTGGGCACCTCTGTTTGCCCCCCATCAGTGCCATGACTTGCTGAGCCATTCCAGGGCCTACGACCCATCTTCTAGAACCTAGCACCAACCAGGTGCAAGAAGAAGAGTTCAAAGTGTGTTTCCTTGGGGGAAAAACAGACCATGGGGGCAAGGCTAGGAGCCAAGGATCCAGTCAGTGGAGGGCAGTGGGGGGTCCATCATTGAGGAGGGTTTCACTCCCTCATGGGCCCCACAGGGTGCCTCAGATGCAAGTTTCTTAATCTGATGGTTGGATGGGCCAGCTCTGCCCTGCCTGTGACTCCTTTTCACCAGACTTCTCAAGGACACGGGCTCCAGATGTGGGTTTTTTTATGCTAGTTCAACACCAAACTGCCTTCTCTGCATGGACTCTTCATACTGCACACCTGCCTTTGACTGTCAGGGTGGAATGAAGGGCATTGAGGCAACTGTGAAATTGGACCTTCCAGTATTTTGCCTATTTAAATGTAATCTTTCACATTACTTCCAGCTGGTGAAGCTGCTTACTGCACAGCTTTGATGGATGCTTCACTGTGTGAAAGGAGGAACAAATTCCTGACCTCATGAAGGATAAACCCTGACCTAAGAAGTGATAAATGAGCTGTGGATTGGAGAGGTCTGTGAGGGTTGTGTATCCATCCCCTTGAGTACCTTTACAGTTGCTTCATCCTTCTTTCCAGAGGAGTTTGGCTGGGAAGCCTGCATGCTTGCAGATTCATCAGCATACCTCTGCTCCTGAGTTCACAAACCTGCTTTCCCAGACTCTCCCAAATTCTCTGGAGTTTCTGTAGTATAATTGACAATGGGGAGTTTTATATTTGCCCCTGTATTTTCTTTCTTCCTGTAAACATATCTATTTCACTTCTTTGTATCTCTCTACTTGTATTCCCCACTAATTCTTCTTCCAGAAGGAAATCTGTTTAGAGTATGAACTGTCAGATGTCACTAAGTATTATCAGGAAACTATGTTGCTATGTTTTCAAAATGTGCATATTTCAGGGCACGCTGTTCCATAATGTTTGCATATGTAATATGTATTTGCATTTATGAATCTTCATGCCTTTTGGAGCATTGCCAATCATGGAACTCCCTGACTGTGTAGGGAAAGTAGGCAGACAGAGGGGAAATGGTTTGGTGCCTGACCACCTATCCCATTTGGTACAGTAAAGCTCATGGACAGTTGGCATTTCTAAAACCACAATGTTGATACAAGCAAAATTAGAGCTCATCTGCTATTGTGTTTAAAACAGTTTATGTTGCCTCCCTATCAAGTGGTATGTAGTTGAACTTAACAATAAAATAATAGTAATAAGCACTATTTGTTGATGCAATTATATTGTTAACATCAATTTAAAAAAGCATCTCAATACATTAGGAGGTCAGCAGTGTAAAATATGGAGTGGATCTTTATTAGCTATTGCAAGGTGTAAAAAAAAGTTAATTTTGCTAGTAAGTCTGAAGTCTGTGTATGATGCTGTGAAACATTCTTCTGTGCACATTCTGCTTCTTAATTTTCCCTGTCGCTCCTATAATTATTAGACCTTGTAAAATTAGTTATTTTGGTTTTGACCACAAAAATCAATTTTTCACAGTGTTAGACACATTTCTTTATGAAACTGATATAAATCTATGTATGTATATATATGCACCCATACATGAAAGAGCTGTATATATAAAATGTAGCCTTTGCAGTTAAGGTACAGATACAGGAGATCTCTCCTTCTATCCTGCTTTATGTATTTTCTTTTTGACCTTAGGAATAAAAGTTAATGTGGTTCAGTTCCTTTCCTTATCTGTAAAATAGTCATGTAAATATGTGGCTGTCTTGCAGAAACATTGTTTACGGTAAGTTGTTTCCTCTGGCAGTAAACTGCCTGACACATACTGATGGATAGTTATTTAGTGTATTACCCCTTAGAGAACACTATCAATATGAAATCTAGTCAGTTAAGAGTGTTCTTTCACAGCAGAGATTAACTGACCTCCATTTGCACTGTGTGTGATGCCCTCAAAAGGGGTAATTTTGTTCCTGCTCTGGGGTTTATGTGGCTGGTTACATGGTCAGTCAGGTCTCGAAACTGTTCTGGCTGAAAACTAACCTGATTAAAACTCAAAAACAGAAAAATGTTTGTGGCTAGATCGAATTCCCAGTCTTTCTTTAATGCTAGCAGAAGAAAGTGGACAAAAACTTGCAGACTGGTATGGAAGGGAAGACAAGAAAACTCATGTTTTTGTATTAGTAAGTGGATTTGGCTTGTCTTAAGATGGCTATGAAAGGCAAGTACGTTATGGCAGTTTACGTACTGCAAGTATTTGCCTGTTGAAGACTCTCTGATCACTCTTCATGAGCTTGCAGTCACATTGCAGTTTTGTGCTGCCTCCTTTCCCTCTCTGTGTTGATATATAAAAGACACATAGGCACTACTGGTGGAAATGATTGCACGAAAGGGCCATCTGCAGCCAAGTCAATTGTATTCAGAGGTATAAAATGCATGTTCCATTTCAAGCTGGCTATGAAAGAGTGGAAAAAAAGACCATTTTTCATTTCATATTTACTTCAACAGATGGTGACAATTTAAATACAGCAGTAAATCATGATTTACATCTGAATTAAGAAAGCACATGATAGATTTTTTTTCAAGAGATAAGGTACTATGTTAGCATGTCTGGCATATAAAAAAGCATGTTTATTTATTGTTTATATGTAGTCTTACAAAAAGGCTTATGTGGCTGAGCCTCTGGGGGATACATAACAAGTATACCCACAGGGTTTATAGGCCCTTGAGTGTCTAGCAAGGCTACACAGGCTCAAGAGTGTGCAGAAAAACAGACATACAAGCAGTTAAGGGCTTGTAAAAATGAATAAGAGGTAACAAGGACAGTTATATGTGCATAAGTCCTATCCAGCCTAAAACAGTAAAAAAACAATATGCACAGATACATTGTCTTCTTCCCAAATAATGGTCATTCAGCTTTGGTCATATCTGGAGAACTTCACCAGAGGTGTGAGCACCAAGTGGCCAGTGTGGAGGTTTAATGTGGCATCATACCTGGGAGCACTGTCAGTGGACTGGGCCAGTTGACTTCAATTTACACAAATCTCATGTTATGAAATGGCTCTTAGAGTGTAGGTGGAAGAGACTAGAGAGCTGCCAATACTTCTTTTATTAAGATCTTGGGGATTGCATGTTTCATTTGGTTTCTGTTTTATTTGCATTTTAAACATGTAATACTGCAATAAGAATACATTATAAGCTTCAGCCAGGCACTGTGTTTTGCAGATTGTAATCCAAAAATGGAACTGATATGAAATGTCCTCTCACACGTGTGGAAGTTGCTGTTGCCAGGATAAGGTCAAAATTCAGGTGAAAAAAATGGTGCTCCTGTGATTCCTAGCTCAAGCTCTGGGAGACTGCCCGTACCAGTCTTTGTGATATTGCTGCTTTCAAAGGCTGAACCCCAACAATTTCAACAAATTGTTCCACTCTGTGGAGAGGGTTGCTATGGAAATGAACAGGACTAACATCTCTGAGAACCCTACTAAAGAGTACTGTGCAAGGGGGTGGAGGGGAATTTAAGAAAGTAGAACATGCAGGGGATTAACAGCTTTCTTTAGATTTGTGCACCATTCTTGTGGACTTCAGAGTTTGCTCCGCTGGATAGAGATGGACGGGTTTTTGTTCAGTCCATTCTACAGAAATTTAGTGCAAATTGAATTAAACAAGATACAAGCAAATGATTTTGAAAGCAGTCTCTGGGAGAAAGCTTGTATAGACATAAACATCTGTATTGAATTAGTTTTTGTTAATAATGTCTAGGAGAGAGATGTGATTATAATGGAACTGAAGAGGTTATTGAAGCATGATGCTTTACATGGGTTTTTTTGGGATAGTTACAGTTTGCCCAAAATCTGAATCAACTGTGGTCTTCAGAGCATTTGGATGGAAAAATATTGCTATGGCAACAAATTACTTTTATATTCACATAAAGCAAAAATAGATCTCTTTCTCCCTTTGTGGGAAGCACATATTTTAAAGTGCATGAAAGATTAAAGGTGATAGGCAGAAACAACTGCATGAATATATTTTCATTTTTCTTCATTCAGTTTATACATATTTTTGTATAAATCTGAACTGCAGAAATAATTTACAGCTAGAAGCATTTTGCAGCAGAAACAGCTTTGGAAAGGGAGAAAAGTATAATATAGTCAGAACTTCTTATTCTGATTACAGTGTAGTAGCATCAGACTTTAATTGATTCAAAGAAAACATCCTTAGTGTCATTCAAAAAGAAAGGAGAGAATCCTCTCTCCTCTGCTTGCACCCAACACAACTGAAATCGCTTTGTGTCCTAATTTAAGAAGGAGACGGTGGTTTTTAGTTTTGATCTGTCAGACACCTTGTCAAATTCAAGAAATAGGTCTAGTGGCAAGATTATTGATTGTTTCATTTTAGCTGGGCAGTGGGGTTTTTTTATTCAGGAGGCATGCAGCTTTTACTTTTGTGGAGTGTAGTGTTCCTGGTACATCTATATGCCATGGTGTGCACCATCTGCAAAGGAAGTATAATATGTCTACATTGATATGTAAGGTCTATCCTGAGGTTCTCTCTCAATTATTCTGAACCACGTGAGTTGTCCAATACCATCTGTATCTCTCTTTGTATTGTGGAGCAGAGCAGCCCATATTTTGTGCTTCTTAACTGCAAAATTGCGGTCTTCTCGGAAATAGTGTGTGAATTTCTTGGCTCTTTTTTCAGCTGGCCCTCTTCATATCGATAGCAAAGAGAGGTACCAGAGAACAGGAGGTCAGAAGTGAGAAATATGAGGGAGTCTGTGGAACAGTCACTTACTGGCCTCCCATTCTCAAACCTTCAGCCTAAGCTGAACAATCCAAAGGAAGAGGCAAAGTTGAATGTGTGAGTTTGAAGCATGGTAGTTTCAGACTGGACTGCTTTAGGGCAAATATAGAGGTTTATAGTATTTAAGGACACTTGAAATTTGACCCAAAGTACCAGCCACCTTAAGAGCATCACATCCCTTCTGTAAATGCCCAGGGCACAAGGGTCTATAAAGGATTTGAAGGAATCACTAAACTGAAGTTCATATTGTCCATGCTATGAAAGTTAGAGAGAGCTCATTTTAGGGTGAGGAAGGGAAGGTTCTAGACAAAACTGATGTAGAAAGGGGAAAGGAGGAATCAGTTGGTTATTCTGCCTCTCTGTGATACCTCATAAACTGTTTCTGTGCTATAGAAGGGTGCCACAGGGCAATTTGGGACAAGCTGACTCATATCCAGGTTGAGCTCATTATCTAGTACACTGACTTCTTCCAAGCTATCAGCTACTTGGCTCTGGGTTTCCCTAGGCCTCAGGTGATGCTTTAGAAGCCCAAAGACATCAATATTATTTTCTGGCTCTTTTCATCTTGAATTGGCTGAAATAATGTGATACTTGCATCTCTCCAGTCTTGTTTGAATAGTGTGAATGAAACAGAGTACACAGCATACCCTGGGATGTGGTAGGAAGATATAGGGCAGAGTTTGAGGACCTGGAGCTGGGATCATCGTAAGCCACTCCTGGTGCAGTTATACCTCTACTGCCTGTTGCAGGCAGTCCCTGGAAGGAGTTCTGCCCCAAGCTGCCACTAAGTGTCTTGGAGACAGTAGCCCAAAACATGCTCTGAGAGTTCAGCAACATGGGTGAACAGAGATCCAATCCTTTAGCTTGCTGTCTGTCTCAATTCAACTCTGTGCTGGCACAATTTTGACTGTGCTGGCACTCATATAGAAATTCTGGCTGTGGATAGGGAGTAGGCACAGGCCAGGACCTCTTTCAGTGAGCAGTATGGGTGCAGTCATCCAGTGTGGTGTGGTAATAGTTTTTCGCATGGCTCTCCTGTCTTCATTGTCTGTTTGTGTCGCAGTTGGCCTCAGTGCTAGCATGGTCCAAAGCACATTTACTTTACTGCTGCTGGATGCAATACTAATGTCACTAGATGTGGTGTAACAGAATTGTGGTCAGAATAACCCAAACAAAGAGTTGCATCATTTAAAACAAACAAACAAACAAATCAACAAACAAAACAAACCTCTGTGGCTAATTCATCCTGGACTTGGAAAGAAAATGGAGCTGAATGGGTTCTATAATGGCACCCATTCTGAACACAAGTTTCAAGAGCTTATATTTTCTGGCAATGTTGTCAGAAAACATGTGTTAAACTCCATCCACAGCTACAGTGCTCTGAGTACAAGAACTAGATATTTTAAAAGATGGGTATATCTACACAATCCAAAATTATGCCTCTGAATACTGTGTTGACACACCCTCAATTACAGTGATGCTAACTTCTTTGCATCAAAGGAACAGAAGTGGGCTAAAGATATTTTTACACTTGCAACCCAGAAAGGAATGGGAGAGGCATGTCATTGTACCCTTTCTTAATGCAATCCTCACAAACTGTAGGATTTTTGACTCTTCTTTGTGTGTGTGTGGAGCTGAATTTTTGCCCTCTGCGCCCTGGATTTTGTTGTGCTCATAGATGTTAAATGCAAATTTAGTCATGTAATCAGTTTAGAATAAATGGTAAAGATCTTGTATATCTCAGTATGTTTTCTGAGTAGGATACATTTGTTTTAAATTATTATTTTTTTTCTCTCTAAGAAAAATGAAGTCTGAGGAAAGCATGCAGCACGACAGAGAGTGCTCACATAAAACTTAAAACATGTTTTAATTAATTCACCCCATTTTCTAAAGATAAGTGAGTCAGAATGAGATACGAATCCATCCTAATCTAATCTTAGTTGTTTACTCACTGTGTCCTGTCCTGTCACTCTCTGTTCACTCTCACTACGTAGCTTTCTAGTGTCTTTCAAGTTCTGCTTGGCACTGGGTTTTTTTATTTTTTTAAATTATTTAAGAATGGAGATGGATATGGCTGTTTTACCTGTTCTCTTCACATGCACTCCAAATGAAGATGAGAATAGAGTATGTTAGTAGAAGCAGAGCATTGTCTCCCAGTGATATTCCCACTGGTGGGATCTCTGCCAATAAGAAATCAGACACAGGAGGTATTCACAGGTAATGATTTTTCCTATTTTATCAATTCAAGTCCAGTGACTGTTTTATTATTGCAGACCTTGTCATATATTACCTCTAACATATCATTAATAATACACCTGTGCACGATAAGTCTTCTTCTGTATTAGGTATAAATTAGTACCGTAGAAAGCAAGAAAATTTGGAGACTGCTATAGGCTGTGACTAGTGTATTCATTTAACCATCTGCTGTTGGTGTTATCTAACAGAACTGCTGCACAAGTGGTTTTTGTTTAGTTTAGTTTAAGCAAGTTCTTGCAGAACCCTGAACAAAGGGATCTGGGGATTTATATATTCCATTATAAATACAGTGGCATTTCCACAACCCTGTTTAGAAGAGTAAAGCTTCTGTTTGTCTCCTGCTGATTCTGTCAACATTCACATGGTAAGTTCAGAAGAAATCCCTCAGGTATTCCAGTGTCAGAGCACAAAGTCATTTCTGCCTTTTAAAGAAAATACAGTATTTCAAGGAACAGGGACTTTGGGGAATATTCCTCTGAAGTGGAGACTTGACGCGGCAACGCAGATGTAAAGAACTGAAAGGCTGGGCACAGAAGTGAAAAACAAGCAAAACAGAAAGACAAAATACGTGTTTATATATCTTTTGAGTTTAGTTACCTTGGTGAAAATGTGCAGCAACCCCACAACATCTGCAGAGATTCCTGGAATAGCTCGGATTAAAATATATGCCTGCCTGAAGATAAAACGAACTGCAGTAAACAGAGAGGAGAAACACTAACCTGTGCTGGCAGCAAATAGTTGGGGAGAAAAAAATAAATGAGATCATGAGTTCTCCTTCCTTCTTTTCACAACTATTAATCCTTTTGATTAATTCAGACCCATTTAGACAAAGCCAATTATTACAGAATCCAATTACTTATTTCATTTCCTGGTTTCCAAAGGACACACAGCTCATGCAACCTTGTTGCCTTGTCTGCTGGTCACTCATTCCCCAGTAATTTCTTAAAATGCTGGTTAATTTTAACCAAAAGTTGTGACTCACAGGTACCATGTTCCAACATGCATGTGAAACTGTGTGTGGGTAAAGAAATTGACCCACCAAGACACAGGTGGTTATAGTTCAACCTTTTACCATTTTGACAGACACTGACAATTGGCTTTTTCACATGTGTTTGCTGCCCATCTGGCCAAGGATACAGGTGTATGATGCAGTGGAATACAAACAGCACGGAAATTATGTGGTTCATACAAAACAGAAAATATAAAGCTAGCTGTTACACAGGTAACAGCTGAAGCATAAGAGGGGGGCATAAGGGAAACATGATACAGCTCAGGCACAATTCACTGCCTGTTGAACTGATCTCAGGGCTGAATAGGCATAGTGGCACAAAAAAATGGCAGAAAAGGACTGAGGATGGAAATCGTGCCTAATGATGTCATAGAGATGAAACTTGTTCTGTTACCTAGAATTGGTGCTAAATAGCAGAAACAGCAGAGAGTGCTGTGATGGAGTAAGTTGTATCTCCCTCCTGCTGGGCTCTAGTAGTCCTGCAACGTATAACAGCCCTGAAAACTGCTGAAACCAATCCTATGACCCTAAAGGGAATTTTTCTCAGCCTGATACTGGCAAAACACAGTACATTGCAGTTGTATTGCTTCCCCAGGTTGCTAGAAAGTGGTTCACCCCTAAAAGGACTTTTGGTATTCATAAAGCGCCCACGAAGATAGTCTGTGACAAAGTGGATTGTTTCTCAAATTAGAATTTGGATCAGGCTGTGTAAGGTAAATTCTCATCATTGTCCAATGAGGACAGCACTGGTATTGACTCTGTATCATTTCCTTTTCGTATTACTCATACAACTTGAAGTAGTAACTCTAACACCTTTGTATTTTAATTGGTGGAATTGAGAAGACAGGAAATTTTCCCTTCTATTTCAAAATATTTGTTTTTGAAGATTTTTCCAATCTTCAGCCTTTTGAAAACATAGATAGCCTAAATATTTTTCTTGAATGGGCTTAACTTTTGGGAGACAATATTAATTGAAATTTCACACTCTTCAGTGATTCATTTTGTGGCTTTGCAATGAGGGAAACACGATTTTAAATCTTTGTGTGAAAAAGCCTGTGATACGATATCATCAGGAGATGAAAGCATTCAACGTCCAGCTTCAAATCGCATTGCAGCAGAATATTTATTTGTCACATCTTGCTTGTTGTCAGTGTTGAAATGCATGTAATTTCCTGCAAGGGAGAGTTTTGGAATGTGAGGCCACAGCAGAAAGGAAGGAAATTTGTACGGTGCTTTTGCTGATAGTAGGACTGTGAGAACTCAGCATTGTAAAGCCAATACAATGCCAGCATTAGCATTCAGATGAAAGTTAGGCTTCTGTCAAGAGGCTGTCATGCAGCTATTTTGTGGAGATAAAATCTCTCTCTATGTTTATGCACTCTGCAAGCAGGTCTATGGTATTTCAGGGGTGAAATGCAAGTACTTTTTGGAGCATCAGTGCTGTTCACCCTTGATGATGGGATGCTCTCTTCTCTAACAGGACAGCTTTCAGTTGTTGGTGCCTGTCTATGGAGGCTCCTGCCTCTGTGTTCCAAAGATAACAGAACACTTTTAACTGATTTTTACTGAATGGTATGATCTTAGTTTTTTTTAGATCCTGTTCAAAAAGGACAAAGTAGAATATTACCTTAAGTAAGAACTTAAATTGGTGATACTTTGCCTACTAGCATTAGTAGTTGTTGCATAGTTACAGCAGTTAGGGTGCTCAGGGTGCTGGGCCATGGACTGGGTCCTTCTGTGCAAGGCAGTGGTAAACCATCAACAAAAGTGCTTATCATTCACCTCCATGGTCTTTTGCACACGAACGTTGAATGACCGTGGTCCAGTGATTGGGTTTTTCCTTGGCATGATGCTGTGCCCGAAGAAGGAAAATTGTACTAGCTCAGCTAATGCAGTTATTTAATTTCCAGTAAAATTATATTACCATTGTATAACTGCATCAGAATGAATATTTTATAATGAACATGAGCAGAGAGTAGTGTGCACATGTCTACCACAAAGGTAGCCTGAGCTGTGATTCAGAAAATGGCACAGAGTAACTGGCAAGCAGGGTAGTAAAGGAAATGGGGAGGCAATTCTGGGTCAGCAGCAGTCTCAAACAGTAGCCTGAACACTGCGTAGTGTCTTGTGGTGATGAGATGGACTCTGCAGTCTTTTCCCAGCCTTCACTCACCATACTGTATGTCAGGGAGACAGGGATAAGGCTGGGAAGTCGCTTGATACTTAATACAAATAAACAAAACCAAAAAAAGATGCAGGGCTGCAGTGATTTTAACAAAGTATCTCAGCTGGAGCACAAACTGTTATTTGGCCTCCACTGTATGGACAGTATTCTACTAAGCATAGGGAGGCTGTGAAAAGTAGCAATCTCTGATCAACAGGTAAGCTCATTATGATGTACGTTCTCAGGTTCTCCTGCATCATGACCCACCTGAAATCCTTCAGCCTGGGGAAGTACGGCTCACAAAAGCTTTGCTGAGTAGTGAGAGTGGTTAAACAAAAACTAGAATACAGACAGCTGCTAAAATTCCTGTTTGTCTAAAATATTAGCATTCTTTAAAAGCACCTTTAAGCTATGGACATAGTTCTATACTTCTGAAACGTTTGATGAAAGCTTTTATAGGAATTTGTGAGTAAACTTAGAAACTACAGAATGATAAATGAATGTTGTCATAGATTAAAAACAGACTAATACATAAAAAAATAAAAATGAGTGTAGTAATAAACTGTCCGTTCTAGGCAGGCAGATGATCTCATGGTGCATTGTCCTATGAGCTGAAACAATGGCAAATGGTAAATGTATTCATAGCTTTAGCAGCCAGGAGGCAAATATGTTAATGACATATATAGAAGTAAATGTAATCTGTAATAAGTAATTGGGTGACAAGGCACACTAAGCACTTCCATTAAAATTTTAACCTATTTTTTAAATAGCTGAGTGGTTTGGAGAAATGGCCTCTTCTTTCTTTTATATTTCTACATAAGCTGCATCCTCAGAAAGCAGCATGCTTATGGGTAAAAAGACCAGTGGGTTTTTTGGCCGCTGAGACTGAATCAGTATGTGTCTCGTCTTCCTATAACCTGTCAAAACAGCAGGATCTGTCTGGTTGGTTTGTTTTGCAACGGTTTGGATCTGACCACAAGTAGGCAACCTTTTAGCCCTCTTCAGAATCACACAAGTGTTGGGAAGAAGCAAACTGCAGGAGCACAGGGCAGGAGATGGAAGCAGGGGAAAAGTAAGTTATCTGACGAGTGGTTAGATTCTTTTCTATATTAATATTCTAAATTTAACAGCTAGGCAATAGGTTTCTCCGTATTGACATGACAAGGTTATTGCCTGGCCAACTCTGATTAATTTAGAGGACAATTATTTTCCCATTGACATCAGTGACACCCCACTAGAGCCCCAAATGCTTCTATATAGGATTGGTGTCACAGCAGATTTAATAAAGCTAGAATTTCTATTCCAGGAAAGAATAGAACAGCAAGATATAGATGATACAACACAGCCAAAAGTCACATAGCACAGCTAGAAACACGATAAGAACAGAAAGTATGTCAGAATTGAATTGAAGTAGCCCATTTTCGTAGCAATGTGGCAGATATTTTTGAAACAGAGGGGCAACCATATAGCATGAAAAAAATGTTAAAGGATAATTTAAAATTAGTAACATCATTTTTAAACAATTAAACCACTTTTTTATTTTAAAATCATATATAATATACATATCTATATCTAGATAAAACAGTAAGCATGTTCTGTTCTCTTTAACCTGTGGCTGCCTTTTGCAGTTGTTAGCGACTTCGTTGAAAGTAGGGGGAAGGTGAGGGAGGAATCCCAGATTTAGTCTAAGTAAGATGATGCTAGAGATTATCATTCCCAGGAGTTCTGGAGTCCAGAGACATTCTTTCCCTCCCTCCTATGAGACTGTCATAGTGTCACACACAGGTTTTGCCCAAGGTTTCTGGTGTGTGCTGCAGCCAAAGCCAGGCCTCCAGACAGGAAGCACCTTCAGCATCTGCCAGTGCAGTACTTGCTTTGTTTCTGGAATAAAACTTGGACCTGCAGAAATGTTTATGAGCCATTACTGACATAATGTGATCTAAATTAATCTTGTTTTATCTGTTCCAGTTAATGATACTTTAAAATTCTGTAGTCAGCGGAGAATAACTGCACTTTCAAGAACTTAAAATTTTCCAAATGCATAACTTAGAGATTGTAATTAAAAGAAAGGCACCTTTACTTTATATTAAATGATTTTTCAGCCTCCCAAGATATGAATTATACTGAAAGACTGAATGTCTTATAATTAACACTAATTTATATGCATACTAGTGCTCTGTGCTAGTGAAATCAGATCCATTTATCTATGTGTATCAGAATCTTTACTGCTAAGAGATAATTGAGGTTTTTCTATTATATAGATAGAAGGAAGGGGTGAAAGAGGTATCTTTGTTCCAACTTTTTTACTTACAATCCTGCGAATTGGTCAGTCTCTGTCATGAGCCAGTTCTGCAGCTGATTCGTTTGGTGATGTCTGAGGCCCTGTATACAACTTTGACAATCCAAGGTCATTCTTGCCATGAATGATCACTTGTGCAGTGAGACACATAAAGATGTGGGTAGGTTGCATTTGCCCAAGCCATGAGCTTGGGCATCTTACAGGAGTCCCTTATTCAACAAGGCCAAGCTGTTCTTCCCAGAGTCCTTCCAACAGAAAGGAGAACCCTTCAGATGACCTACCATCTGAAACCTCTGTATTCTATTATCACAATTATTTTTTGTGTGACTTGGTGTAGTTCACCAGGACTTTCAATTCCTGAGCAGACACTGAAAGTTTTATTGATTTACCAAGCTCTTATAGGTCATGATATCAAGTGTATCCATCTTTTCTAAACATTTTAAATTGTCCTGGTTTCATCTAAGAGTTACTATAGGAGACAGTTCTCCTGAAAAGCACGAATGACTGTTCTAATAGGGGACATATATTTCAGGTTTCAGGAAGGTTTAATATCTATCTACGCAGCAAAGGCTTCCCCTTCCCTTAGAAGCTTGGATTGAAATCATCTTGCATGGGCAGATGCTTTAACATTGAACATCTCTGATGATTTTGCCAAATGAGAAGCTACAGGCCACTTTATTCACCAGCTAGTCTTTATTCTATTGTCTTTTATTATTCCAACTAAGAAAAAAATGGAGAAAAAAATGATAAAATATTTTCTTTTGCCAATTTTTCCTTTAATTTCAGAGTATGTTACTGATTTTTGGCACCCTACATCCTATCTCGTTCCTTCAGCCAAGGACACTGAGCAGGACAGATTACCAAGGCAGGACAATTGCTGTTCTTTGTCATCAGTTATAGTCCTGTTAGGGACATTAACATTTTCCTTTAGCCTTAGAAGAACCTTCTTTACTTTGACTTTTAAAACCATATTTATTCCAGAGTGCAGCAGACTGTATTTTTTTTCTCTCTTTGTATTGTTTTATGTAGAATGACTGGGCGATTGGTAGCAAATTCACACATGAGAAATAAATTACTAATAACTCAAATTATTTTTTTTCTCTTTTCTGAAGCTTATTTTGTTCAGTGATTTATATATGAAAACTCTTTTAGAACATTCATTTGACTTTAAAACTCTAATACTTAGGATGCTGTAGTGCAGTATTACTTGTAACATTCTATCTTTATACATCATTAAACATATTTTTACAGATCATGTCAAATTTGTCTATTTATGAGGACTATTTTGTGAATTTTCTAATAAATAGAAGACTTTCTTTGTCTTTTAGACTAATTTTTGCCATCACTGAATTGTGTAGAAAGGATGTGAGACCACCAATATAAAATTACTTCATATGTCTACTAATGTGGTTGAGATACATTAATCCTTCTGTATGGCAGGAACATGTCATCCTGTCCCAATGAGAAGTCTCAACGTGTAGGTATGAAGGTGTCATACTCATTCAAAGACAACATCTTCTGGCAGAGGAGTGTCTTGCCATACCCTCTGCTGGCAGTGGATATCAACTGAAGTTGCTTGGGACAGCAGTGGTAAAACGTCTTCCAGTGTCTTCAGATGTCAAGTGAAATGGTGTTACAAGAAATATTAAGAAGTTAGAAAGAAAGAAGAATGTGAAATCAAATTATGAGATTAACCACAGCAACAAGTGAGGAGGTGAATAAGTGACATTGAAACCATGAGAATAATGCAGCTACCACCAAAGTGACTCCACCTTATGGGATGAATGACCATGGCTGGCTAAACTTGACCAAGCTGGACTAGATACAGAGAGTGAAGAGTTAACAGATAATGACAAGACTTATCCATTTGAATATATTTGGGGGGGAAAAAATTACAAGATGCAGATATTGAGAATTCTTCAGGCAATAACAGGACAGTCTGAGTCTTTCTGGGCAGCCTAGAGATTTTTGAAAGCTGACTTACTACTGGGAGGCTGAACCTTTTATATCGTTTTAGAAAGTGAAAACTAAGTATTTATTTCTTCTAACTGTGAGGCAGAAAACAGAGCTTGGACTTCCAATAGTATCTTCCCCTTTGTTTTATCCTGCACTTCCTTCTCCTTGAGATCTCATTTCCCTTCCACTCGCTATCGCTTCTCCCCAACAGCAACTGGGGCTCCTTTGTCATAAAGAGCAAATTTATAAATTTTTACATGGCTTCCAACTCTCTCACACATCAAGGTTTTCATAGACTGGAATCCAGTCCCTTCTTGGCTGAGGGACACAGGGCCCTCACCTTCATCGAAGGGAAGAGACTCCCTAAGCCCAGGCTTCTGATTAAAAATCCCATAAACTCACTGAGAAAAACACAGTCTTTACCTTAGGCTAGCTTCAATTGATTACCAGAGGATAAGATTCTTCTGGGATATTCACAGTCCCAAATCTGAGTCTTCTGTGACCTTGTATGTCATTTTAACTGCTCTCACTATGTTGTTTAGCACTTTGGCAAGGAGACGAGAACACTCTGCAGATCCATCTTATCCTAACTGATCTATGTTACACACAGAAGGTCAGATGCACAGCTCATGTCGGTCAGAAATTGGTATGAAGTTACATCAGTTCAAGATTTGGCACATAGTATGTTGGCTAATATCTTTTACTATATCCATATCCTGGAAATAACTACAG
Organism: Urocolius indicus; assembly: GCA_013401255.1. Taxonomy (NCBI): domain Eukaryota; kingdom Metazoa; phylum Chordata; class Aves; order Coliiformes; family Coliidae; genus Urocolius; species Urocolius indicus. The sequence goes on along the minus strand of WBNH01008816.1, from coordinate 26,075 downwards.
ATCACTGAACAGCTTTAAAACATCTATAAACCTGAGGAGTGTAGCAACTGCAGTGATGGCTTCAATAAAAATATGTTCAGTGCCAGATTATGAATCCAATCATGCTGGTATAAAGCCAGAGTGATTCTGTTGATGTCATTGGAATTTCTTTGGCATTACATTACCATGACACAGATCAAACCTTAGCTCCATATTGATTTCAAATTTTTATGGATTCTCCTTTGTCTCACTTGTTCACTTTATATCATGTTTGTTTGGTTTAGCTTAAGAAAACAATTCAGGATTTATCCACAGCCCTTTTTTTTTTTTAATCTGAAGACAGTTGTAGAGTGTTTTGTTTTGCTCTGAAAACAAAAACAAATAGAAAACAAGATGCCATTCTTTTATTTCTATTTTATGAGCTAGCAGCCAAGAGCTCCCATTCTTTGGTTTTTTGAAGGGGTTTTAAAATTGTATCTGGTTTAAACTGAAAGGTATTGCAAAGTCATTTCGTTTTTTCTGTTTTCATCCTAGCAAGAAGAACCTGGGGGCTGTGCAAGCTACTATTCATAGAGGGTAAATTCTGCAGGCCTGCAAGACTGGAGCCTGGGAACTCTTATAGCTGTCAAAAGTAATCCTGTCCGGAGACATTACAGCTTTGTATTCAGCATAATTAAAGCAACCACTTGGAATTGTTTGTACGTAAGAAACAAAACAATAGACATTGAGACTTTATTATTGAAAGCAGCTGCAGGAGAGGAAGTCCTGCAGCCAGAGGTTAGTTAGTAAATCCTGCTTGGGACATTTTAGTACCGTGATTCAAATTCTCATGATCCTTTCTGTGAAGCTGGAAGCTATTTTGCACCGTCTTCTACCTTTCCTGTTCTATTCTTCCCTCAAGTATTAAATGTGTAAAATCAAATCTAGAAATATTGGAGGTCCCTCTGTGATCCCACAGATCCCTATCTGTGAAAGTATAACAGGTTATACATATCACCCCTGTAAATTTGATGAACTGAGCATTGTAAAATCAGCTAGGAGACACTATAGATGGACTTTATCACGGAAACTCTTGACATTTTAAGTGGGGGTGGATGTATACATTGCAGTGGGCTGCAGTTGTTTACAATTAAATCTTTCCTGCTTAGCATGGGTACTGCTACACCAATCAGACTTTGACGTTACTTGTTCTGAGGTGAAGAGAGCAAGAAGGAAGGAGTTGGTCAGGAGACTCCATGGAACTGCAAATTCCAAATGTCCATAGAGAAAACTGGATTCCCCTAGAGACCTTCATGTGCAGATATGTGCTATTCAACTTCAGTGTCTTGCGTTTCCCCTGACTGTACAGAGTCTGTGGACTCCTTCCACGTATTAATACTGCATTCCTTGATATGCTTCTCCTGTGACCTCCTCCATTCTACTCAAATCCAGCATCTGGTCGAAAGGAAAGGATGGGGAACCACGAGAAAATGTGGGGTGTCTCCATTTCCCTGGGATCCACAGAATCTCCTCCTAAGGAGACTTCAGGGCAATGTGAAATGTCAGTTCCCAAATTCAACAGAACAATTACAACACTTCTCAGAGCACTTCATCAAAGGATTGATGGCTCTACTCAACTTCTGTGCTCTGGAGTGTTTCCTAATGACAAGATAAGAGTATATCCTGGACAAAACCACCACGTCTTTGGAAAGACATTTCAAGCTGTGTCTATACTGCTAATTAAAAAGTGAGGGATTGATCCCTGGCCCCGAGACCACACCGACTGGTTTGTACACTCTCTGTTACAGGCCACCTCTTTATAGCAGATAAGACTTACATAAAACTAGTCAGAGCACTGAAACCCAGAGACTGACCTAACAGCTGCACAGTATGGGTGTACCTGAAGGTTATGTCTGTTGTGCCAAGGACAGGGAGTAGAGGTTGGCCTGTAGACCAAGTGGCACAATCTGGTTTGTGGCCATGCTGCTTCGGGCTAAGCTTATTTTGTAACAAGTCAGCCACATCCACAACACAGAGCATGTGGCTTTAGCTGTTTTCTGATTAGGTGATGCCTCTATGACCATAATCTGTGATAATACTTTTGTGTGTTTTTTCAGTTCAGAGGAGAGTCTTATTAAACTGTATAAATATAAAATGGGAGCATGTAAAGAAGGCAGAACTTCTCAAAAAGTCTGTTTGAGCATAAGAAACATATTTTTACTATAAAGGTGATTGAAGACTGGAAGAGGCTGCCCAAAGAGATTGTAGAGTCTCAGTCTTTGGACATGTTCCAAACCTGCTTGGTCATGGTTCTGGGCAACCAGCTCTGACTGACTCTGCTTTCAGCTAGGTGTGCAATAGATGATCCCCAGAGGTGCCTTCCAATGTCAAGAGCACTGTGATTCCATGGCTGTAAGAGGGAGTGCCTACCGCCACCTCGGGAGAGAGATTTATCATCATCCATGGGTAGCTGAGGTTCAGAATTTGGAGTACTTTACAACTAAATAGTGATACACCTGATGTTTATGTTCAAAACAGAAGGACAAGAAAGCAGTCCATGTACTGGGACTTAGATGGTGTTTGTCTGCATATGTCTCATTTTGGATGAGTCACCTCCTTATGAGAGGCCAGATTATACCACTAAACTCTCTGCTTATTTGTATTTGGCCTATTTTTAGAGTACTTAAGAATTTGAGCAAAGGAGCTGTGGACTGCTCACTAGCCCTGCTTGCTGAGGCAGGTTCCTGTACGTGCCATGGCTGGGCTGCTGCACAGCTCTCCCCATGCTGCCTCCACTCTCACACCCATATCTTTTTCAGGATCTCTATAGCATCCAAATTTAGCAACTTCTCTTTTTTTTTTAAGGCAGGGCCTAATCTGTTGGATAACTTGTGTTGGGGTTTTTTTTTCTGCCATTACACAAACTAGATTACCATCTCTCCTTGAACTTCATCTGTGGATGTTGTTGTTGTATTTATGCATGCAGTTTTCCTTTCTCTTGCTGTCTAACCTGGCCAGGGATCCATTCTTCCCGTTCAGTTTGTTGGCAGTCTTTCCTGAACCAGATTCTTAGCTTGCATTGTGTAATCACATGAGGTAGCACAAAAGAAGCAGGGATGGGGAGAGATGCTTCTGGCAGTTTAGAATGGCTCCTGCAAGATGGGCATCTGTGTCATTTCTAAATGGATGTGATGTTTTAATGAGCCTAAACTAATGGGAAATCAAGTTATTGGCTCCTGTTTCAGGACTTGATGATGCTTCCATATCTACTCTGATGTTTCATTTTGTCTGTGTTTTTTTCAGGCTCTTGTCATGGTTTAGGTCCATCCAGGAACAAAGGACTATGATCAGCCATAGGTACAAAGGGCCTTTGGAATCCTCTAAAGACAGGGAAGGCTCAATTGCCACTTATGGAAAAACAGACATGACTATTCAACCTAGGGAATAAAATGAATCTTAGTTTAACGCACCAACAATCAAAATCATAGTAAACAAAAACAACACAGAGAGACACAATGATGAAGAGCACAACCAACTCTTTAAGACCATCTTTCCCCCACCCCTTCTCTTTTACCAGGGTCAGAGCCCTGATCCCAGTGTCTTTTCCTTCTTCCCCCATGAATGGCTCAGGGGGGCAGGGAATGGGAGTTTTGATCAGTTCTTTCCTGCTGACTCCTTCCACTTGTCTCTTCTCAGAGCAGACAGACTCCTTGTCAGTCCTCCCTGCTCCAATGCAGGGCCTCTCCCTGCACAGGAATCTCCAATGTGCGTTCATCCTGAGGGCTGCAGCTCCTGTCTGCATCTCATGTGGGTCTGTTCTGTGGCCCACATGATCTCCAGCACAGCCTGCACGATGGCTGCCTCCTCACAAAGTCTCCTGTCTGTCCAGGTGCACTCACCTGGAGCTGCTGGTGGCTCTCAGTCTGCCGTTGCCCTCCATGGGTTGCAGGGACACTGCCTACGTTCTCGCCATGGGCTGCAGAGGGGTCTCCAGTCTCCTTCCTTCCTCCTCTGACTTAGGGGGGTCTTCTACCACTCCTCCACCTGTTCTCCCAGATCAGATTTCCCTTCTTAAATAACGGTCACAGAGATACCAAATTGGCCCAGCTGGACTGGAGGCGGGTCCACCTTGGAGGTGGGTCCACCTTAGAGGTGAGTCTACCTCTGAGCCAGGGGATGTTTCAAGAAGAGCTTATGGAGACCAGCGCTACAGCTCCCTCCCCCTGTTACCAAGCAAAAAGCAGCTACACACAAACTCATAACTGCTCTACAGTTAAACAAAAGTAGTAATAGAGATGGCGAAAGAAGCAGCTAGTTCAAATGGTATTAAATAAAAAGATAGCAAATTAACTCCTACAATGCCAAAACTGCAGTTGTCAATAACAAAAATTAGCAGACTATTCCATTGTGTGGAAATTGTGTAACCCAATCCAGTTTGTTATTCAAATGTCATGTTTACAATGCTGAAGTTTTCATGAAATCAAGTTTCTTTTAGTCCCTTTCTTCTACTCTTTTGTCTTCAGGATGGACTATGAGGCAAGGAGCTCTCATTTCTCCTCTGTGACAAATGCCCCACAGGCCAAGCAAGAGAGTAAAAAAGTGGAGAGATTTCCCCCACAGCTGGCAAGAATATTGGCAAGAATCAATATAATCCTGTAAGCATAAACCGGACTGGTTTTCTCTCCACTTACATGAATCCATAATACTTCATAATCCATTATCCATAGTCCTTCACTGTTGAATTACTGCCAGTGGTTTCCAAATACAAACTCTTTAAAAAATCAACAGGGATCAGATGACATGGGTTAAGAATGCAGATGACCAGCACTACCATAGCTTGTTTCTATCTGAAAAAGACAGATTTGTAAGGGGTTGCTGGACACATCCAAGAAAGGATTACCAGACACTGACAACAGTGCTCATTTATAGCAGTAGAGCAAGATTGTAATAGTATTAAAAAGTGAAAGGTCTCATTTTGTACGTGAGGAAAATGAAACCCTGTACATGGAGATGCAGGAGCGAAAGTCACTGATACAAGCAACTAACAGTATTTTCCTGCCTGCTCATTGTCAGGTACGTTAGTAAAGGTGCGCAAGCTATTCTCATGTGAACTAGCATTTTATCCTTTCTTTTGTCTCTGCCTTGAGCACAAGCTCAGAGAGAGAAGGCATAAAAGTATAACATCACGTTGGTAGGGAATCTTCACAAGTCCATCTGCATTGCCTACTCTGCACATCATCTTGTGTGCCAGAATCCACATGAAGGCCAAGGTGTTTCACAGAGATTTGTAAGAAAGGCTGCCAGTCCCACTGTTGCACAGTATCATCTCCTTTGCTCCAAAGCAACAGGCAAAAGTATTGAGATGTGATACTTCAGTGATGGCTTGGAAAAAAATTCCTCATGGGAGATGTGCCCATGTTGGATTCTCTATGAGATAAAATCTAAACAAGCCTATTTATACTCTCTTCAGACCGCTCTATAAAATCTATCTTTACTCAAGATCCTTACTGTAACTATATGGTCTTTGAGGATGGAAAATAACAAAGAACTTTCTCTGCCTATTAACCCAAACTGGAAAGTGTGGGAAATAAGGCACTACAAACACGTATATTTCCAAGCACATAATTGGCCACTTTGAACAGACTATTAGACTTCTCAGACTTAATAATGTGTAAGCAATTTATTCTGACTTGTTTATATCAAGATGGTATGCCTGATGCTCTGTTACAGAAAAATACCTGGTGACTCATTAATTCCAGCTCAAGCATTACAACTGCCTGTTCAGGTGGTTTCCTCTCTTTTGTTTGCATGCTTGTAGTGGTTTTGGCTGGGCCAGGTTTTTTGGTAGCAGGGGGGCTACAGGGGTTGCTTCTTTTAAACAAAAAGAGTTGCCAGAAGCTTCCCGTGTAGCTCACAGGGTTAGGGCCAGTCAATTGTAAGCTGGACCCTGAAGCCAACCCAGGCCTAGACAATTAGTGATGTAGGTAACACCTCTGTGAATAACATATTTGAGAAGGAGAAGTTGTTGCACAGTTGCAAAACTGCAGCAGCAACAGGGAGGGAGAATGTGAAAACATCTCTGCAGACACCAAGGTCAGAGGAGAAGGAGGGGGAGGAGGGAGCTTAGGCACTGAAAAGGCTCCTCTGTGACCTGTGGTGAGGACCACAGTGAGGCAGCTGTGCCCCTACAGCCCATGGAAGACCATCAGGAAGCAGAGACCCATTCGCAGCCCATGGAGGACCCCAAGCCAGAGCGGGTGGATGCCTGAAGGAGGCTGTGACTCTGTAAGAAGTTCATCCTGGAGCAAGTTCCTGGCAGGACGTGGGAGTTCATGGGGGAGGTGCCCATGGTGGAGCAGGTTTGCTGTCAGGACTTGTGATCCTTTGAGGGACTCAGGCTGGAGCTGTTGGTACCTGAAGGACTGTTTTCCTGGTGGATGACCCATATTGGGGCAGGGTGTGAGGAGCTGCCCCTGTGGGAGACCTCATATGCTGGAGCAGTTTGTGAGGAACTGTAGCCCATGGGAAGGACACACACTGAACAAGTTTCTGAGGGACTGTCTCCTGTGGGAGGGACCCCACGGTGTAGCAGTGGGAAGTGTGAGGAGGCCTCCCCCTGAGAAGAAGCAGCAGCAAAGTCCATCTGTAATGAACTGACTGCAAACCCCATCCCCTCTTTCCTGTGCTGCTGGGAGGGAAGGAAGGAACTCTCCTGGGAAGAGGAGGGATGGGGGGACGTGTTTTTAAGATGGTTCTATTTCTCATCTCCCTGCTTGTATTGTTTCTTTAATAAATCAAACCTTTTTCTCCCTAAGTTGTGTCTGTTTTGCCCATGACACTAACTGCTGAGTGATCTCTCCATCGTTTTCTCAACTCACAAGCAGTTTATTATTTCTCTCTCTCTCCTGTCCTGTTTAGGAGGGGGAGTGATTTTATGACTTGGTGGACACTGGGCTAAACCACCACAGTGCTACAAACCATAAAGTCTGGTACTGACTTGCACTCAGAAAACTACCTGAGTTTTTACAAGAGGAAGTGTTGAAACCTCATTTGTCTCTGAAAGTGCCATAAATAACTGATTTTTTGGGTTTTTTTAGGAATTGTCATTGCAACAGTCAGCTCACTGAGCTGTGATCAATGTGTGTTCTCTTGACTATCTGGGTATTTGTCTCTGTTCATAGTTTACTCTTTTTTGTTTGTTTCTTTGTTATCAAATAGAAAGTTGTATCTTGAAAATTATTTCACGGGATGTCTCTGTTCCCATCAGGCCCTGAACTGTAAAACAGTGTCATGTACTGTGTAGTTCACCTGACTAACTGCATCCACATCTGTAAAATGATTCAGTCTTCAGTGGCCAGAGGCTCATCTTATTATTTTCTTCCCCTTAAATAACTCTTTAAATGAAATGTTGAAAATGAAAATGCAGTTAATTGGTTATTGACCCTTTTTTATAAACTGTTATCTTTCTGAATATAATTCACTTCTTCAAGGCTGAAATTCTGTGTGTAAATGTTAGCTCAATTAATTGAAAAACCTTAAGCACAGTGCTGCAAATCCATCTTCCTCTTGTTCCCAGGTACAGTCCCTTCTTAGTACCTCAGACTTGGGGGAGAGGATTTGGCCGTAATGCAACTTAGATATTTTGTCAAGGACTCTGCAGCAGGGAGAGGGAAGTGCTAAATTTACAAGATCTTTAACACTTTTGAGTTTATGCTTTCCATTTAGATAATCATGTTAATTTTATACTGGCATAAAGTAGCACTAAAACATACAATCCAACATAATCCAATTACTACTTATTTCACATTCTGAAATGTGTCTTGGTCTTGGGAGAAAAACGCTAATTGTGATTATTTTCTGGATTATCATGTTCAATCGGTACCTTAAGTAAGCTATGTCATGATATTGACCTTTGTTTTCATGTGTCTGCTACTGTTATTAAGATGCGGTCTCAGTGTCATGATATGGAACAAGACAGTAGTTTTAAAAGGTTATTTCATAAACCATGAAAAAAGATGCAATTGTTACAAACAAGTTTGCCAGTGTTTCAAGAGTCAGTCTTCCTTCTTTGCATGAGTTTTCCTCTGTCCCCTCCTCGGATGATATTCCCTGAGCAGTATCAGCATTCTTAGGAATGCACAGATGTGTCTCCAAGAGAAATTTTATTACTTAAACCCCACTTTCAGCAACAGGTCCATGTCAGGAAGAGCAAGCTGTGATGGTGATGTAAGCTTCGATTATTACTCATAGCTATTGACAACACGTATTTGTAAAAATTCTCCTCAGATGTCAGGTGAATTGGACAAGACATTAATTCTATGTTACAGCTGCATCTGAGGAAAGTAAACTGTAACCAGCACAGTCGCCCAGCTTCTAGAGGTGATATCTCCACTCAGCTGGTAGATTTTCAAACACTTTGAAGTTCATTTTCTTTTCACATAAGGACTGAGAGAAAGCTGTTTTTATTATTTTTCAGACTCTAAATCTGCACGATTCTATGATCTTTCTCTTTTGTTGTGAAATAGGCACCATTCCTTCTATATATTGTGTTCACTTGAAAACTTGCAAGGAGTTCCTAGGAAAATATCTGTCGTAGTGCTACACCTCCAAAATGCTGGGATTAGTAAACTGTATTGTTGTGGTCTGAGATAGTGAGAGGGAAGAGACCTTCTGTCCCTCTGTGAAGGCAACAAGAACAGGTAGAGGTGAATCTGATGATTGGTTATGGCTGAATAGGTCAGGGTATTGCAACCACCACAGAAACAGAACAAGAGTCTAAGAATGCAGCACTGACACTTAAGGCAAAGTGGGTTAATATCTTTTTTAAGACTCAGATTTCCAGAATCACTAATTTTATAAACGTGTTTTACCTCCTTTACAGAAATAGTAGTAAAATTTTTTTTTTGCTCAGTGGAAAAAATCCCATCCTTCTCTTCCAATTTTTACTTCCTGCTTCTCTTCTGCAGGTAACCACCTCCACACCAGTACCCATGACACAGGAGGAACCCAGAAAGTCACATACCAACTCTATGCTGCAGCTGCTGGCTTAGGAAAGTGGAAGAGGTGCAGCTCTGCTGCCTCTCAGCTCTGTAAGAGCGGGAGGGGAAGGCCAGTAAGATGTGCTGCAGGAACTGGGAGGCTGTGGGAAGGTTTTACCATGCTGTGACAATATTAATACAGCATTATGAGGAATCCTCAGATGTCTGATTAACTGTCCAATTGTGATGCCGTGCCCATGTGTGATGCCATCCATGCAAGGTAAGATGCAGCAAAGCGAGACAATTAGAATGACACTAACCTAGAGTTTCTCTACACATCTGCTTTTTTATTCCTTCTTCTTTTTCTCAGTTTTTATCACCTCCTTTTCATTTCCTTCCTCATCCTTCTTTTTCACTTTATTGTTTCTAAAATTCCCTTTATAATTTTATTCCTATCTAGCTTCTTTCATTTCTCCTTTTCTCTTAGCCCTTCTGTGCCTCAAATTGCATTTCCCCTTCTCTTAATCAGTACTTCCCCAGATCCTGACACCTCATGGGAACCATCATTCAAGGGTTTTAAGACTGATTTTACAGTTTTTCCTCTCTTGTTCTTTTCTTATCTGCTTTGCAGGGGCAAGAACTATTAGTTTGACTGACAGAGTGCTCCTGTTAAGGCTGCTGCTGCTGATGGAGTAACAAACTTGCTGAAAGTCTCTGAAGGGACCCTACCAAGGTAATCGGTTTCACACACAGATTAAGTGCTTCATAGAAAATCTATTTCATAGAATCACAGAGTGGTAGTGGTTGGAAGGGACCTGCTAAAGCAGGTTCATCTCAATTAAGTCACACAGGAATACGTCCAGATGGGTTTGGAAACCTCCAGAGAAGGAGACTCCAGAACTTCTCTGGGCAGCCTGTGTCAGGGTTCCCTCACCTCTACAGCAAGTAAGTTTTTCCTTGTGTTTAAGTGGAACTTTTTGTATTCCAGCTTTTGTCCATTATCCCTAGTCTTGTCACTAAATACTACAGAAAAAAAGAGTTACCCCATACTCAAATTTCAATTTTTCCTCAAATTTCAATGCAGCCGCAATGCCATGTTTGTGTATAAGGCAGGAATGATGATGGTGCAGAGAGACAGAAGAATTAAGCAGGCTTTCCAAATGTGTCATCATAAAAAATACTCATTTAACCAAGAGAAGGAAAGCACCACCATCTTTTTCACACCTACTAGAAATAGTGTGTCCCTGGAGTTGTTGGTTTGGATTTCCAGCTGTGATAGAGACAGCTGTTATGGCATTTGTTGCTACTAAGTACTGCAGGACTTAAGCTAATCTTTTTTCTGAAGAAGCTCATCTCAGCTGGGTAGCTGCAGTTTTGTATCTCCAGTGGCAGCAGGGAGGGATCGGTGGCATTGGGATGTGTCTCTGAGCCAGCTCCATTTCTCTTATGCTCCCATCAGCTCTTCCGTGTTATGGCTCACATATGTGGGGCTCAAAGGGGTCAGAGTGGCCTTGGCAGAGCTGCATTTAGCTCATCAAGAGGCCCAAGTAACTTGGTCCTACAGATGCCTCTACAGCTGCAAGTGTTCAGGAGCAGAGGGAAAGAATAGACATTTATTTAAATCAGGAATTAATCATTACATCTGGGAGCTTTCTGATGACAGATCCTTCTATAAGACTCTCCTTGTCAAAAGCAAACTTAACAATTCAGATTTTTATGTTCTATTAGGTTGAAGCACAAGCAGCTGAGTTAAATTCACATCATTGAGTATTACCCAAAGAATGAAATTATTTGGAATTAAAAACCTTGTTCTCCCAAACAATTTCTCCTTGAATTCAAAGATAAATTTCAGATGCTCTTAATAGAACAGAAACTGCCATACTTCAGCCAGAGGATGAGCCCCAGCTCTGGATGTGAGAGCCAGAGCCCCTTTCACCAGCTGTGCGGTGTCAGGACTCCCCAAAGTATGTGGCACAGCCTGCACAAGGCTCACAAGTAGTCAGAGGCTTCACAGTGCTCAGTAAGTTAATAATCATTTATGAACTCAGAAGTTTTTAATGGCTTTTAAACTCAAATTTAATTCCACTTTCAATCAAGTTGAGTCAAATTTAGCTTAAGATTAGCTGACAGGCTGAACTGCTGCTCTGTACCTCCTCATTTTGCTTTCCTGCCAGCACTAGATGAATAGATTTACTTTTCTTCTTAATTTGCATAAAGGTAGGGGTGAGTGTGTTCAAAAGAAAATATCTACATACCCCAAAGTCTTTATTCAGCAAGTAAGCAAACAACATTCATGTTAAACACACAACATCATTGTGTGACATTTGCAGCACTAAATATCCAATTTTGTGTTGGACAGAGAATGGGATTTTTTTCTGATGCAACATTTGATTTCCCAGTCATTTTTTGGCTTTTGCCATGAGTCAAGAAAGGGTATTGGGGATGACAGAAAAACTGGAAAGTAGGTTTGGACTAATATGCATAAATCATATGTTTAAATCTGAGTTAATCCCCCAGAAATTATCTTCTCCCAGGCTAGGCTGGTGGGAATGTCTATGTGTATTTTTTACCTTGCTTCTGCAGTGTGGGTCATAACCAGCTCCCTAGGATTCTCAGAACATTTTTTACTTAAGCAACTTAGTAGTTGTGCCCTCAAACACCTCTCTGCTTTCTTCCTCTAGCACACTGTGTTTTGTACAATTTTCAGTCTGTTGTACTAAAAGCACTGAATTGAATGTTGACAAGTGTTTTGTGGTTTATGGATTGGTAAGCATAGCAGATGAGCTTTCATTGGACTCCTCTAGGCAGAAATATCCAAAGTGTGACTGTTGGTGGTTGCTGTGAACCAACCTGACTGGTCTCTTCCACTAGCCTCCATCACAAAGGGTTACTTTATTAAAAGAACCTTATAGAATATTTATTACAATAGTACCTTGCAGAGTTGGACTTTTACCTTTCAGAGGATCGAGACTGTTGTCCTCATTTCTGGAGCTACCATTTTAAAACATAAAGCACTATGTCTGTCTTAATTCTGGATGGGATTTAGTCATAGCCCTGGTTACATCTTTTTTTGCTCCTGTTACAGAGCAGAGAGTATTTTACACACAACTCATTGTGGGTTTTGTGGTTTTTTTCATTTAAACATTTTTTTTTTGCCTTAGTTTTAAAAGGTGTCTTACTATGTGGTTTCTCTTACTAGGTGCTTTTGTATGCAGCTTCTTTCTTTTCCTGATAATTGTCTCAAGCTGTTAACAACTTCCAGGCTCTTCCTCCACCTAAATGAGCTATCCTGAGTGTAAGAACTAAAAATAGGTCTGTTCTCTTTGCTCCTGTGATCTTACATCAACTCACCAGTTATTATTTCCTCTTGTCAAATGAAGCAATTGCAAAGCTGTGAAATGATGTTACAGCTTTTCCAAAGAACAATTTCCCTCTCCTTCTCTTGTCTCCTTCTGCCTTTCCCTGTATATTTGAGAGTGCATCAGCTTCCTCTTGAAATGATCCCCAGTAGAGCACTTCAGCTATTTCAGCTGGGGGTTTTCTGAAGGTATTTTTTAAAAACTAGCTTCTACGGCAGAGTTTGGTTATAATGAAGAACAATAAAAAAACCCTGCTTTGGAGAGCCAATCTTGTACACACTAATGCATGTGGTGAACTCTGTGCCTGGAATATCCCCACTGGATTCACTTAGTAGTATTATTTGTACACACAGAGTTAAGCACCTGTGTAAGTGCTTGCAAGGTGGTGGCTTTCAATCTCACTAAAAGATGTGTGCTACAGTGCAGGAGCAGCTAAATCAAGGCAACATGCATCCTTTGTCTTACGAATATTAATATTAGCATTTTTAAATTGGCTGATATTTAGCAACACGTGTAATGAAGAGAACAGTGATGATCTTCCAAACAATTTCCTCACGTCACTCCAACACTTGTCATCACTTTGATCTCAGTAGGCTATTCAGGAAACTTGCAGTCTGGACAATTTCCCAGTGATGCAGAGTGAATATCTGATAGGACAGAAGACATCAAGGGTTATAGGATTTAATCCTAGCACAGTTTTTCAGATTAGTAAATGACATAACCAAAACCCCTCCAGAGTTAGTTCCTTCCTGTTATTGCAGGATTGAATTTGGTCTTAGTCTGCTCTGGTGTTTCTCTTTGATGTAATTGCCTAGGAAATGATAGAACAAGAGTCTTTTGAGTTGACATGATTTTAAATGCTTATGGGTTTGAAAATAAGGGCCAGACATGGACAACATCAGGAGTGTGGTTAATGATCAGCCTGCAGTGCAGATGTCTTGGGTGACTTGCTGCCGTGTATACCTTTGCCTAAGGGTAGGTAGTGATTCCACAGAGTTGTTTGCAGCATGCAAGTGGAGCCTGAGTAGCCTGTCTTGGTGGCCCAAATCTTTAACAAATCAATGGAAATCCTGACATGACCAGCATATGTTCAATGAATGTCACCATTTTTACAGCCCTTCTTCACAGTGAACTACACAATGACATAGGATGCAATAGCCTATTTACAGTGTCACAGGGGCATTACAATTCACAATGTCACTTGGGGACATTGCTAATACCAGTGCACCATGATGATCCAGAACAGTTGAAAAAATAAAAAATAATGCTGGAAAGATTTTTGTTGGCAGTAACACACAATGTCAATGAATTGTGCAAGGGGAAGTCTGTAAGTATGTCTTTCTGGGTGTTGAATGAAGTGGAGGAGAAATATCTCTCAGAGCTTTTGTTTCAGACTCTGAGCATATTTTGGTATTCATCATGATATTCAGTTGCTATTTTTTAAAATGTGTCTGTAAACAAAGAACTTCTTATAAAACATCTTTTTCAAGGGTAGACTGAAAAAGAGTAAAAGACTTTATGAAGCAAAAGTTAACAGCTTCCAAAGTATAACAATATAAGCAAGTTAATAAACATTGAGTGGCAGGTCCTAAATTGCCTTTCAGATTTATATAAGAAAATACATTGTACAAAATCAGAGAATAGATGACATTTCTTCCTCTAAAAGCCTCAGCAATTTCTCTGTATGGCAACATAGTATTTAGAAACACCATTTCCTAAATAGACAGTGTCACACTGCCTAACTTAAGCAAATGTAATTTTATAACAAGAGTTTCAGCACTTGTTTTTCTCCCTCCTCTTTCTCTAGAACAATTGCATTTCCTTCAATGAGATAGCCTAACATTGGTTGTGAAGGAGGCAAGCCAGCTCAAGAGGAACCATGTTCATAGCATGTATGAGATGATCACTCCTGACTTCTACGATGCAAACTACAAGGCAAAGCCAAAGGTGCAGCAGTCCAATTCAGAGAAGGAACCAGGAAGCTTGACTGCTGATATTAGTGAATGGAGTTATTTATCACATCGCTAATGGCAGTTCAAGTATGTCCTCTCTTTCCATTAAGTAATACTTGTGTCAGAAGAGTTTGGAGCTTGTGAACCAAACTGGGAAATCATAGAATCATAGAATCATTTCAGCTGGAAGAGACCTTTAAGATTATCAAGTCCAGCTTTTGTCCCAGCCCTATCAACCACTTGACTGTTTCCCTAAGTACAAAATCAAATGGCAAGTCTGACTGTAAAATTTGTCTATTACTTTGCTCTGCCATTTGTAGGTCTATGAAGATAATTTGACTTTTCCTCATATCTAATAGGCCAACTAAACTGAAGTACCAAACTGAAGCTCTATTTATGAAGATGTCATTAGTGTATGCTAATGTTGTGTATTGGTATGAGAATTCTAGAATTCAAAATTTTGATTAGCTCTGTGTTGTGTGTGACTAGTTTGAAGCAAAAATCGTGTAACTGTCCTGATGCTTTGGAGGACAATGTGTGACAGTTTTTAATTCCTCAAAGGTTTGACAAAGTCTAAGTGGTGAAAAGGAAGCCTCTGCACTGGCTTCACAGAATCACACAGAATCACAGAATCTTAAGGGTTCGGCACCTGAACCAAAAGTATATACTTGTGAGTGTCCCAAACAAGATGTGAGCAGTAACTCATCATTTCTACAGTTTTAGGCTAGACTTGTAAATAGCTTTTGAGGTCTATAATACTTTCCACCAACACATATGTGTAGGCTCCCCATATAGCAGAAATATTAATGAGGGTTAGGCTAATCACAATGACTTTTTGGGTGTCATTCAGACTTTACCATGTACTTTTCCCAGTTCATTACAGTCTAAATGCTAGGAACAATAATCCTACCAGATCTTGGCAGATTTTGCAGTGTTTGTAATGTGAAGAAGTAAAATGTACAAAGAGCTAGCACATTGATTTTGTTACCAATGTCACAGACTTTGGACTTTGTTAACGCTGTAATTTAAGGTCAGGCTTGACTCCTGGGCTTTGGCTTGCAGAGAGTGCTGGCACGCTGTTGTGGTGTCTATAGCCAGAGACCAGTTTTGTGTTAAGCACACTTGCCAAGTAGTGCTACAGAGCTGGAAAGAAGTCTACCTGCAGGGCTGTCCTCTGCATCTCCATTTCTGGGAAGCAGCCTCTGGTGTCCAATTAGAGGAAATTTATTAAGTAGCTGTTATTTGGCTTACACTGGAGCCTTTCACTCCAAAAGTGAAAATCAGAAAAAGTCCTGGAGTTCTCTTCCAGTCAGAGTTCCAGAGTAGTCTTCTTTCTGTTCTAATATTAGCCAAGTTCCAGCAACATTTCACAGAAGCTCTTATCAGCTGGTGCTGAAGTCACATGTGTGAAGCGCAGAGAGCTCCAGCTTTCCTCTGGATATCTTTCCTTTATTCCTGGGAGATAGGATCAGCAGTTAATATTAGAAAAGCACTTAGGAGCAGACTTCTATTTGCAGATCAGCAGTGATTCATCTCCCAGTCAAACAGCGTAATAGATTGAAGAGGTTAGGAGGCTCCTTACTGACCCACACAGGGTTCCAGAATAGGTTCTATGGAATGGCTGTAACCTAAATATAAGGACTTAAATGTTTGGAAGGCTATCAAATAACTTCTTTTTTTTTTTTTTTTTTAATGAATTGAAGGTAAAATCTGGGCTCTGACTCAACCTTAATGTTTGACGTAACTGTAGCCAGAAACAGGATGTAAACTCAGGTCTGTAGAAGGTACAGTGTATTATGCTGGTCCAATGCATTTGTCTCTGACTTTACTCTGTACTACAATTTTTATGATTCAAGTAAGAAGGCAAGTTCTTAAAATTAATAATCTACTTTATGCTGGTTTTGTCTGAGATAGACTCAATTTTCTCCATAGTGGCTTGTGTGGGGCAAAGTTTTGGATTTGTGCTGAAAACAATATTGATAATACAGGGATGTTTTGATTACTGCTGAGCAGTGCTTGTACAGAGACAAACCCTTTTCTGCCTCTCACTTCACCATATCAGTGAGGAGGCTTTGAGGGGGCACAAGAATATGGGAGGGGACACAACCAAGACAGCTGACCCCAACTGATCAAGGGATACACCATGCTGTATGTTGTCATGCTCAGCAGATAAAGCTGGGAGAAGATGCAGGAAGGGGGCATATTTGGAATGATGGCATTTGTCTTCCCCAGTAACTGTAAGGCATCATGTAGCCCTGTTGTCCTGGAGATGACTGAACACCTGCCTGACCATGGGAAGTGGGGAATGAATTCTGTTTTGCTTTGCTTGTGTGAGCAGCTTTTTCTTCACCTATTAAACTGTCTTCATCTCAGCCCACGAGGTTTCTCACTTTTACTCTTCCTATTCTCTCCTCCATTCCACTGTGAGGGCAGTGAGTGAGTGGCTGTGAGGTGCTCAGTTGCTGGCTGGCTTTAAACCACAACATACTTTAAAATGCACTTTGTGTTAAGATCCAGATAATTCTGTGAACAAATTATTAAAAAAATAGATAAGATCAATTTTACTGCTGACATTAAAATCATTCTTATCTAAAGGCTTTATTTCAGCACAAGAAGTACTTCAGTTTGGGAATATGTAAATTTCCTTGTTGCAGGCTCCTTTGTGAAAGGAAACTGCATGGAGATACCAGAAAAAGAAACCCTACTGTTGTCATGGTGACAGCAATTAGCAGCAGTTAAAACAGCAAACAATGGATTTAATGGTTTGGTCTAATAGTGACTTAATTACTTAGCAGCCTAGTTTGAGTATCAGCATTTCAATACAGGAGAATAATTCAATGTTGTGCTCCTACTACATGATGCTTTCACTTAGCATTTTGAGTCTATTACAAGCAGAATTGCAGTACCATCATTACTATAAATATTTTTTTTTATTCCATATGTGGTGGGAAGGCCAATGTAAATGCTCCCTAGCAATCCCATCTGAACACCTGTCATACATCAGAGCCTTGTAGACAGAAAGGAGCAGTCCATGCTCATTGTACTGTGATGGTAAAAAATAACCTGAATTCCACTGCAATTGCATCTCCTTCAGGCTATCAGGCCAGCCAAGGCTATACATCATCATTCTTATGTCAGGAATACATTTCCTTTTGTACATATACCAGATGTCCACTTTTCTTTATCCTCCTCATTATTTCTTCAGGCTGCGGAAACAGTAAATGCCTTCACAGCAGTTCTCATGTCTATAAACTGGGCCGTGATTACCATTTTCTGTTGGTGAGATCAGCATGAAATGAAGGCCATGAAACAATGGTATGCCACAACTTGTGGCTGCCTTATTGAAGTGAGTGATTTGACTCCTGTCCTCACCATCACTGCAAGTTTTATGTGCTGCCAGTGTCCACAGGCCAGACTTTTAAACCACTTAGGCTGACATTGCAGTCTCATCTAAGTTGGTGAGATTTTTACTGGCCAACAGAATATTTTGGGTTATGTAGACCAGGTAAATCTATTTTAGCACAAGAAATGTATATTATTTCAAACCCAGTAATAAACTGAAAAATGAGTAAGTCACACAGACCTGTGTGTGACTACTTCAGAGAGACTTGTTTCAGCAAACACAGGGGTTAATGCAGAGAAAGAGCAAAGAGCTGATGAGAAAGCAAGCAGAAGTGTTTCAGTGGCATTGCCACCTTAAAGTGTTCATTGAATAACCTCAGATTTCATTTCTTGTAATATTTTTCCTTTTTGTTTAGCTGTCTTTTTCAGCCTAACTTAATGATGGAGGAACTCATTGCCTTTGCCACTTTTATAGCAGATACTTAAAGCTAGATTTGGCCTTTGCTGTTGTCTCTTTTAAAGTTTGAGAATTCTTTTGAGAGTCTTGAAATTACTCAACTACCTTCTAAAAGCTATTAAGCTTATACTGCCTAAAAGTTGGACAATACTGTAAATACAGTGCTCAGCAAACTTGATTTTCCTTTTCTCAACAAAAGGAGTGTGAAGGTCTCTAAGCCTTGTTAAATCAAAGTGAATCATTAATACCTCACATCTCTTGAAGTTAGTGAACAGCCTGACACAGCTTCTTTTCCATGTCTTGTGTGACCTTTCTTTAAGCCCTGAAGGACTTTACTTTTCAAGTCCAGATACATTTGACATTTGATGGAAATTTGAGATTGCATTATTGACACTGGTACATCATTATACTGGGCTGTGAACCATGCCCAGCCACACTACCTGAAAATCTTTCAGTCATGATTTCAGAAACCTCACCAATAGCTAACAGTCCTTATTACTGGGGTTTCACATCCTTTTCCTAGATGGAGTAACAACTACCATGTGCCCAAAGGTGATTTGGTGTTTTCTGGAAATCCAGAGTGAGGAAGAAAAGGACAAGACAGATTTGTTGAAAAGCATAAGTAGCAATGTTCAGAAGTTGTCTGACTCACAGGTGTGTGCCCTGGCAGTTCTTGTATACAGTCTGCAGAAAAGCAGAGTAGCAGGGATGAGTTTGCTGCTGGAGATGCAGAACTACAGACCTTCCCATCCACAGCAAGCTGGAAGCACTGTTTACGTGACTGCTGTTCAGGAAGCTAGAACCAGGGAGGGATCCTTGGGAGAAAGGTGGAACTGCCTGGTTAAAGACTGTGACCCTTTCAGCCCTATAACACGGTTACAAACCACAAAGATGTTTCTGTTACAGGTTTTACCATCACAGATCATGCATGGACCAGGGTAATGATCGTGTTTCCTTATTATTGTTGAAAAATATGGTTCAGACGCATTGCAAAGCTTCAAATAATATGTTCAATTAGTATATATACCAGTATATCATATGCTGCTACTATAGTATCTGCATACTATAGTTTGGGTAAACATGTGTTTTCTTAATCTTCAGGAGACTGTCAAAGAAGGCAAGTAAATTCAGCAGATGTTCTAAAGCCAGGTCTTTAGTAGAAAATATTGGCAGAAAAGGAGTGTCAAACCTAACTTGGTAATTTTTCCTTATAATCACCACCTATTGCATATGTGTATATAATGAAGTATTTTTGCCAGTTCCATGAATTGTATAGCCAATAATAACAAGAAATAAACCTAGACATGAAATATCAGCAAAAGTTTAAAATGTATTGCTCTCAAATGCTTAACTTCTGCTCAAGGAGACCAACTTGCCCTGAGCAATTGTAATTCATTCCACAATGTTTTCACCACCGTAAGGTGGAAATAATACTCACTTTCCCTTTATTTTCATAGCATAATTGTATTGGAGATTTAATATCACCAAACAACAGAAATCATCCTCTTTGCCATGTACTGATAGCTTTGTTATTGTTAGCATGATGAAGCTGTTCCTATATTGTTGCAATAAGTAGGCTATCTGACACTTGCAGTAACAGAAAAAGGACTGGCACTCATGTTCCCATTCTGGCTAAGGAATTGTTCTGAATCATAATGTAGGGCATTAAGCATGACTTTATCTTTGTTGAGGTGGCTTACTCCTTTATATGGAAAGGTCATGCTTTGTGTTAATAAAGTCTTGTATAAATATACTGAGCTCTTGGCCTCTGGGATGGGCAAGTAGTAAGAAGAAGCTTTTCCTATTAATTAAGATAAGTAATTTCTTTCCTTCAAACACAAGGGTCAAGATACAACATTTTTTTCTCCCATTAGGAGTAAGATACTCAAGTCAGTAAAGTTATTTTATATTACTGAAATATCTGATCCCAGTTGGAAAAAGGGCTTCCTGGAATGAAGAGCATCAAATGGCTTTCCTTGGTGTTAATATCAATATGTGAAAATTAACTTTGCTTTAATCTGTGATCTTTTAGTCATGTAGTAATTTAACAGATAAAGTGAGAGGAACCTAAGGGATGTAAACCTGTCCAGTCCTCTAATTTACACTGTCTGAGAAAATGTTCTGCGTAATTGCAAACACTATAATTCTTAAAGTTTGCAAGGTGGAAGAGTCTCTTAGGGAAAAAAGGAGTCCAAATAAAAAGTCCAGGAGAGTTTCCTAATTACATAATATTCTGTCTTTATGGTAAAATTCAGTGAGATGCTGAGCAAGAAAAAAGCAAGTGTTAGAATCAGAGCATATCAGCATAGTTACATTGTATTCTTGGGACAATTATTATGGGAGTGATACTGCAATGCCAACATGACATAGTTTCTTTGCCGTTTATAGAAACCTCATATTTCTGTGCAGGTTTGGTTATTTCTGCATAACACTGAGTTTTGTCAGACAGATATGTCATCACTACCTGCTAGTTCTACGAAATTCTGTTTTTCCTGATGATCCATGGGGATTACATTCTAAAATTTTAAACTTTTTCCAACAAAAAGGCATTGTGGTCAGAAAATTACATTCCTTGAAAGAAGCAATATTAAGGGAACAAAAGCAAGCTGTCCCACTGGAAAGCAAATCATAGAATCATAGAATGGTAGTGGTTGGAAGGGATCTTTAGAGATCTAGTCCAACCCCCCTGCTAAAGCGGGTCAACCTAGATCAGATCTCATAGAAACATGTCCAGGCAGGTCTTGAAGACCTCCAAGGAAGGAGACTCCACACCCTCCTGGGGCAGCCTGTGCCAGAGTTCCCTCACCTTCACAGTGAACCAGTTTTGTTAATGCTTAAGTGAAACTTTTTGTGTTCCAGCTTCATCCCATTACCCCTTGTCCTGTTGCTAGATACCATGAAAAAAAGAGAGATGACATATAATGGGGAAGCTACATTTTTCTTTGGTCTCTACAAAAAGTTAATAGCAGTCATCAACAAGTTAGCAGAGTTTTAATCAGAGGAAAGCAGTTTAGGCTTTAAAAAGGAAACAACATCTTAAAGAATATTTAGATAAATTAGGTTACACATTTGTTAGGAATTCATGAAATTAATCATAAACTACTGTGAACTAGCGGACTAAGATCTCCAGCCAAGTGAAGAAAAGCAAACAAAAGAGAGATAAAGGACATCAAGAGGAAGCCAGACTGACTTAGATTTATGCAAGGATACTAGAATAAATAATTTAAATAATCTAATTTAAATAGAATAAATTATTTACACACACAGAATACTAATGTAATGGGAAACAACCAATATGTATTTGTCAGAAGCCAATCTGTTTTCTGTCTTTGACAGGATAGTCATCCCAACAGATAGGATAGCAGGAGGAGACGTGATCTATCTTGACTCATGTCACTTATAAACAATAGAAGTGAATAGGGCTAAGAATACGGAAAAAAAAAATCATTCTCAAAATGGATCACTGTCCAATTAGGACATATTTCAAAGGACATGCTCTTGGGACCCACCCTACATATGTTTCAATGCAAAATTTTAATTAATAACTTTTATGACAGGCTAGAAGAACACACTAAACAATTTGTGAATGGCTCCTACACAGGAAGAGTTGGAATTATTTTGGAAGATGGGATTTGGCATCGAAATGATGCAAAGTTGTCTGAAATCAACAAAAACAGGTACAGAATCCATCAACAGAGACATATCAAGCTTGGGAAGGAAACATATAATGAGCAATTGAGAAATAATGGCCAGGCAAGATGGACTACAGGCCAAATATGTGTGCGAAGTGTCATGCTGTCAAAAAAACAGACAAATATCTGTGTGTGGTATGGTGACAGAGCAGTTTCAGGGATGGCAGAGTCATCCTCCTGTACTTGGTACTATTGAGATCCTTGGTGGAAAATCTGCTTTTTTGGACCATACCTTGTAATATTTGCAATCAATATACATTTTCAATTGCTAGTGTTTAGAAAATCTGAAACATTTAAAGAAGGTGAAGGACTTGGGTTTGGCTAGTCACAAAAGGCAAAAAATAAAAGACTGAAGACTACTATGACAAGCATTTCAGAATTATCTTTAATATAAACACAAAAATAACCCTGCAAAACATGGTTTCAAACTACTCAGAGGCTTGAATTATATTTGTGTGTAATTATATTCCTGAAACAAGGCTATAATAAGTTAATTAATTTTCATAATTATAATGATTTTTATAAAAGCAGCATCCTCATTTGCTAATGTTAACCATAAGTGTGTGAAAATTAAAGAAGGAACAAATTTTTCAACCTAAGTAATTAATGAGTTATGCTTTTATAGGAAAAAGTTTTTAATGCAAACACTGTTTTAAGGTCACCCAGTAATTATTTTAAATAAATCTTTGGCACATAAGTATTTTGTGCTCCCCTTTTTACTTTGATACCACTGTAATGAAGAGAAGAAAATCGTATTTAAGTTAGAATCATACCTTCTATATATGTTCCAATTGTTCCTATTACTAGAGCTGACAGCAGGTGTCATCTGAAGTGTGTATACAGCATGTACAAAAGAGTCTCTGAGATAAAGACTCCGTGATCCTTAAATACAATCCAAATGTCTCTGAAGGGATTTTACTTTAGTAAAGAAATCTGACAGAGAAAAGCAGTTTCTGATTATACAGATTTCTTTTTGCCATTGAACAGGGTTTAAACTGAATCACTGACTTAAAATATTAATTTTGAAAATTACTTCTAAAAAAAATTCAAAGTTGTTGATGCTTTCACTTTTGTTCTCTAAAGACAGCTGAATGACACAAAAATGTATCTTACATTGTCTGATTGTTCTAAATAATCCCTTTTAGTAGGATTAGTCACAGCATTAAATTAGGACAAGGAGCAATTAATTATATCCTCATGAAATGAAGATGAGAAGAAACTTTGAAATCATCTCCTTTCCTCCTCATCCCCTCCCTTTGAAATCTAAAATTGCACTATGCATTTTTCAGTTGTGGAAAATCTTTCAGTCTTTAATTTAAACAGAAGTTCTGGGAATGAGCAGTACATGAAACAAAATTAATTTGGATTGACTTTCAGGTATGCTAGGGGAATGTGTGGCCAAAATGAAAAGGAAAGCTTGATTAATATCAGCTGTTAATCCAAAAAGTAAGGCCTTGCTGATGCAAAGAGCTGTCAGGGGTTTTGGACAAGCTACTGTGCTTACCCCAGGTACATGTTTTTGTGCTTCAATTTATTTTTTGCAATAGTTTGTTCCACAGAATCACAGAATCCTAAGGGTTGGAATGGACCTTGAAAGGTCATCTAGTTCAACCCCTCTGCCAGAGTAGAGCCACCTAGAGTAGGTCACATAGGAATTCATCTAGGTGGGTTTTGAATGTCTCCAGAGAAGGAGACTCAGTAACCCATCTGAGCAGCCTGTTCCAGTACTTTGTCACCCTCACAGTGAAGAAGTTTCCTTTACATTTCTTTGGAGCCTCTTATGTTCCAGCTTGTAGCCATTGCCCCTTGTCCTGTCATTGGACATCACTGAGAACAGCCTGGCTCCATCCTCCTGACACCCGCCCTTTATGTATTTGTAAACATTAATAAGATCACCCTTCAGTTGTTGGATGTTTAAAAAAATTGAAGGTAGTCCTACTTATTCTCATCACCATGGAATTATGTTGGCTAGTACAGTAATGATATAATATTCATTATATCCCTTTCTGGAGTGAACTTGTAGGATTTTTTCCCATCTTTTTTTGCAAGGGTTACCTAACAGCTAAAAGGCCCTGAATACTCTTCTGTGGAAAAAAGACAGGAATAAAGTTCTGGTAGAAACAACAGTAGGCAAACTGCTACAGAGGAGAGCAGTGTAATAATAAGGATGTATCACTAACGCTAACTCTCACAGATTATTAAAAGAGATTGCAAGGGCTGTCTGGGCAGAAAATTACCCCTTGTCCTGTTGCTATTATGCACGTAGGTTGTATAAATGATACACAAGGGCACAAAGCCTCTTGGAAAGATTAATCTGAGAACCCACAAAAGGGAAACAACTCATTAGTCTGAAACGGTGCATCAGGTCCACATCAATAAGTAATTGTGCAAGAACTACATTCTCTCACTGAATTTAACATGACCGTAATCAAAACTCCTGCTAGGAACAAAAATGCTTTTAAAAATCCACTGCATAAAACTTTACTACCAAAAAGGAAGAAACGCTTAAGGAAGACTGAAAGGGAAAGCCAGAAGTGTAAAATGCTGGCAGATGAGTGTTGAAAGTGCTGAAAGACTCAGTATTGATGCTTAGTGTAAGTGTATGGCACCTAGGAAAAGGCTGCTGTTCAACAGATTCCTGTGTAGTTTATAATTACAAATTAAATAAATAGGATAGTGCTAAAGTTTGCTGGTGACATACACTTATTCAGGATTATTGACTGATGAGAGCTGCCAAAAAAAAGTCTCATATGAATCCAATGACTGAGTACAAAATTGCAGGAAAGTATTTGTGAATAAATGTTAGGTAACAGGTATAGAAAAAAAATAACTAAGTGTGTAGGCAAAGTTCTTGTTCAGGAAAGAGATATTGAAGTCATTATCAAACTCATTTTCATTGCCCTGAAAAATATTAGCTCAATGTTAAAACCTGGTGGAAAAAGTATTCAAATACAAAGAATAGAAATACCAGTCCAGAAGAATGGTAGAGGATAAATACCTGGTACATCCATGTCTTGAGTACTGCGTGAAACTCGAGTTTTCTCCACCTCTGGAAGGATACAGGTGAACTACTAAAGGTCCTTATAACAATCAAAGATGCAAACTGTTTATGTTTGAGGTGAGATTAACGAAGCAGGGCTCCTCATGTAAGGAAAAACAGTATCATCATGAAAGTATCGTAAAAGTGTATACATCATACTGCTCCTGATGGAGAGGGAGATGACATCTTGGAACCCCAAAACATATATCAAATTAGTGAATAAGCAGTAAGTTTCAGTGGTTTCTTACAAGAGGAGAACCACAGGGAAATATTTAAAACAGACGGAATATTTTTTTCTGAAAAGGATGTAATTAACTTACAGGTTCCTTTAACATGTGAATTATTGTAATCAGAAAGTATCCGTCAGGGACAAATTCATCACTGTCTCTTAGGTATCAGCCTGCGGCTGAGAAAGCTCTTAGGCTGCCAACCACAGGAGGCCAGGAGAGAGAGCATCACTATTCTCTCCTTCTTTCTTTCCTGAATGTCTAGTGCTGGTTGCCACCCAGGGCAAGTTTCCTCTGCTCTGATACCATTTTCACCACCACAGTACCAGGCGTTATGACAAATGCACTTTCAAACACCTGGACTCTTGTTTTATAGTGATGGGTGATGGGAAATCAGCTTGGAACATGTTGAATAGCCAGTGGAAGATTGTTCTACGAGTGTAGCACTGGAAGACTCCAGAGAGACCTTATTGCAGTCTTTCAGTGCTTGTAAGGCAAGACGAAGAGAGACTTTTTACCAGGGTCTGTAGTGACAGCACAAGGGCAAGAGTTTAAAACCAAAAGAAGGTAGATTTAAGATAGATTTTAGGAAGACATTTTTTTCAATTAGGGTGGTGAGACAATGAAAGAGGTTGCCCAGAGATGTTTTAAATCCCATCGTTAGAATTTTTCAAGGTCAGATTGGATGGGAGTTTGACAACCCAATCTAGCAGAAAATGTCTCTACCCACAGGAAAAAGACCGGACCAGATGATCTTTGAAGGTTCTTTCCAACCCACATCATTCTAAAATTCTATGAAATATTTCTCTCAGTATGACAGTATTTGTTCTCAGTATGAGAGGAATTGCAGAAGCAGATCTGAACCATTTCCTCTGGAGAGGAAGGGAACAAGCTTATGTTGCTGCTGGGCTGAAATAAGGTCCTTGGTGAGGGTTTGTGCCTCGATGCCAGCTGATGTGACCCACTCCATTTCTGAAACATCACTTTTAGTGCATGGTACAGATCTTTCAGTTTAAATACAGTTGCAATATACAAGGAATTTAATTTAAGAAAATAAATAATTTTTTTTT
>WBNH01008815.1:0-69745 GCA_013401255.1 Urocolius indicus | reverse complement strand
ACCAAAATGATTCTATGGTTCTCCCATATCTAATTGATTCCCTGCTTATCACTGCCTCGAGACAAAGCTAAACCACAGCAGAGCTCAGCCTCTCTTTGCAGCACTCCATCCCTGCACCAGTGAGACTCACCTCCTCTAGCTTCCTGATGCATTTCCTATAAAGCTGTTTTTCTCTTTGCAGCCCATCAATCCAGCTCACCCAAGTCCCCAGCTTCAGCTCAGGGCAGCCCCAAGGTTTCAGGCAACAAAGCCTTCATTGAAATACAGAGTGAGGGATGTGTTGGGAGAGATGGTGCTGAATGCTACTTCTACCCATTGCCCTTTCAGAGCTGTGCTGGGGGAGGGACTCAAATCACCAGCAGACAGCTCCTCCTCAATCAGCTCTGCAGAGGACCACTATAAAATAAGCCCTCTGAGAAGACAAAGCACGTGGAAATGTGCCAGTCCACCATCTAACTAGAAGTTACCAGTGGAAATACACTGAATGCCACGTTCCTCTAACATCAGTCACAGTAGGGCAGGTATATACCTGCCAGGTACAAGTCAGAACATCCGATTTACTCCTCTGCACCTGCATGACATTTTCTTACAGACCAGCTTTCCCATCTTCTAGGGATAGACCGTAAGATCCTCCCAGTAGAGCCTGTATCTCAGTGCCTGAAGGTTGCTGTTATTGTGCAGCTACTCATCTCACCATTGCTTGGACTGTCATGAACACTCCCTTATAGCAGCACCATGCTACAGGGTACTTATGGTAGCTCAGATTACTGTAGCTTTAGAATTGATGTGCCTTGCAGCTCCCCTGAGCCCTTGAGGCTTGAAATCTCAGGGCATGGAAACTGTAGTCAGCATCACAAGCCAATATGGTTCAGGATGAAGCAAGCAAGTGCTCTGATGTCATTGCTACCAGACTTGCCTTTTGAAGGCAGAAAGGCCAGTCACAGAGTGCCCTGTGAAAGGGCTGCACCACATACATCTCATTTTGCTCCTTCTTTGTTTCTAAGCTTAGTCAGGTTGCTTTTGTGGAAGAGGGAGGGAAGGAGAAGCATATTAGTGCCATGCCTGCTCAATGCACAAACCCCAACCCCAGGGTGCAATAAGGGCTGTCCTCTCTTGTCTGCTATTTTCCCCTTGCCTGCTCCCCTCTTTTCCCTCCTCCTCCTCCAGTCTCAGGTCTGCTTTCTGTGCAAGTGGTACATGCATGTGGAGAACACATTAAAACCAGCTGCTTGGCAGCTGGGGCAATGCAAACAAGGGCTCGAGGTGTTTATCTAAGGGGCATGAAATATAAATCAGCCTGACTTACTCTGGCACTGTGCAAGGCACCAGAGAGACCACATTTGGAATAGGGTGTGCAATTGTGGTCACTCT
Source organism: Urocolius indicus (assembly GCA_013401255.1). NCBI lineage: Eukaryota > Metazoa > Chordata > Aves > Coliiformes > Coliidae > Urocolius > Urocolius indicus. The sequence continues at coordinate 68,374 of WBNH01008815.1, read as the reverse complement.
ATTACGGGAAGGACGTTTGGTGGGTTGGAAACAGGCAGGAAGGAGCAACCCAAAAAGAAATGACCCAGCATTTTGGGACAGGAGGAGAAAGGGAGGTTTAGAGAGCCAGTGGCTCTGTAGAAGAGTGTTTGGTGTTGCAGATGTGTTTCAGACCTGTCAGAGCACGTGTGCATGAATGCCTGCATGTGTATATGCACAGATCTGTAGGTGAGTATGGTCAGGAGGGAAGGGGGAGTGTAAGGTTGTTGAGCTGTGTTGTGCAAGGCAGGGGGAGTGTGTGTCTGCTTTGGAGAAAGATGCTCTGCCTGCGTGCAAGGGACACGGTGCTGTGTGTCCTTGTGTCAGTGCACACACAACTCTCAAGCTTTGCTGCTCTGCACACCAGTGTTTATTGGGCAAAACACTCCTTTTGTGTGCTCTGCCCTGGAGGAACTGGGCTTTGGAAGGAAAGGGCTGCTCCAAGTCACAACGAGTCTTCCCTCACCTCAAGGCAGAATGGGAAAGTCACAAGGTTATGAGTGCTGCTAGGAAACTGCTACAGAGAGCTGTCTACCCCACCATCACCAGCCCCTTTCACATGCTGCCAGTCCACTCACTGCACTTACAACCCAAAAGAAGAAATATCACCTCCAGCATCTCATTTGATAACCCCTGACCTGCCACTGCTGGCCTGGCTCAGCCCATGCATCCTCCTGTCCTCATTCCAGTACATCTAGTCCTTCCAAACACCCCCCAGTTTTCCTTCTGAGAGGAAATGGTGTTGGTCACAACAATTAGTACATAAGGATGATGATTAGTGCTGCAGCTTAGCCACCCTGTGTACTGTTTGTCACCCTTCCTCTGGGTTACATTTCATATCTAGCACAGGTCCGTGCCTATCAAAGGCCATTTATGCCTCTCATAATCCCTCAGACCAATTCCTCCTGTGCATTGCAAGACCTGTAGAGCTGATCAGCAGACATTGCTCAGTGGGATTTGAAGCCCTTAGCCAATAAACCTTTTGCAGGTAGAAACCAGGTGTTGGCATTTCCCATCTCTTGCTAGCTTTAACTGAGGCACAACTGGCAAGCAGTCATCTCTGTAAAGAGCTGCAAGGCATTGGTAATCATCACAGGCTGCTGACTTGAATGATGGCTGTGGTAGAGGGGTTGGGTGGGAGATGTCATCTCTCTGTAGGGTTTCAGAGCTCTTTTCACCCAGAACCACAGATGCAATGAGAAAACCCAGGCTTGACTGAAACTCACTGATAGCATCTCTATTAGTCAATGCCCCAGACCATAAGACATTTCCAGGCCCCTCAAGTCCAACGTGGCTTGTATCCATCAATCTGCACTCTCTCATGCACATCCCACAAGAACAGTCTTGTCTGTATTAGCATCTTGAAAGCTCTGCACTGGCCTTCAAATGGTGCCCACTGGGGCAGAGACAGCTGTCCCAGGCCAAAACTGTGCTGGGAGCATGTTAACAAGGGATGGTTTGGTTGTTTGCAGGATGCTGTTTGGGCTGACACTCTGGCTCTGCATCATTGAGCCACGAGGACTGAGAGCAGAAGCAGAGAGAAGACAGAAGGAGCAGGAGAAGATATGGGTTTGTAGAGATCTGAGGTGTTTAGGGCAAATCCTGAGTGGCCTGGATGCATTTCCCTCCCTCAACTTCTAAGGCATCTGAGGCTACTCACAACTTCAGAGGAAACCCTGGCAGGCTGGATGATCAGAGGATGGTGCTTGAGCCTCTTGAGAGAAAATCAGGAGCAGATCCTGGTCCTCTGCAAGCCTGGAGAGAGCTTGGGCTTTGGGTATAGGTCCTTTAGGGACAATGGAGCCAGAAGCTCAGATGTGCAACCCACACACCTTAGGTAAATACAGAGAAGCTTTCTGGACTAAAAATAACCCCTTTCCTTAGCAAACAGGTTTATTTATTCAAAAAACAAACCATTTGAAGGCAAGCTGCAACACCTAAGGCTCTGAGAAAAGACAGATGATGGCCTTTGCTAATAACAGGTTTGTGTCCCACAAAATGTCCCATCTCCCTTTCCAAGCCAGAAGCAGACAGGCTTCTAATTCATGGGGAAAAAAAGAAATATATAATAATAATAATAAAAAAAGCCTCCAAAAATTAGGTCTGATGGCTTCTGGCTGGGAGTTTCACTTCATCCCCTTCCAGCTTTAACTTTGGGATGGTATCAGGCTGCCCACCACGGCTAAAATGGAATATTTGTGTATGGAGAAGGGAGATTTGAGGGTTTCCTGTTCTTTGCACAAGGCTTTCATCTGAGGGGCTGCAGTTACACAGAAAGAAAAAGGTGGTGGTGGGGGAATAAAAAGGGGAAGAAAAGAAGAGAAGAAGCCAAATGCTTGTGGAGACAGGTATTTGGTGGTTGTTTTTAATACTTTGGTTCTCCATCCTTCAGTGCCTTAGCCAANCAAGCTTTGCTGCTCTGCACACCAGTGGTTATTGGGCAAAACACTCCTTTTGTGTGCTCTGCCCTGGAGGAACTGGGCTTTGGAAGGAAAGGGCTGCTCCAAGTCACAACGAGTCTTCCCTCACCTCAAGGCAGAATGGGAAAGTCACAAGGTTATGAGTGCTGCTAGGAAACTGCTACAGAGAGCTGTCTACCCCACCATCACCAGCCCCTTTCACATGCTGCCAGTCCACTCACTGCACTTACAACCCAAAAGAAGAAATATCACCTCCAGCATCTCATTTGATAACCCCTGAACTGCCACTGCTGGCCTGGCTCAGCCCATGCATCCTCCTGTCCTCATTCCAGTACATCTAGTCCTTCCAAACACCCCCCAGTTTTCCTTCTGAGAGGAAATGGTGTTGGTCACAACAATTAGTACATAAGGATGATGATTAGTGCTGCAGCTTAGCCACCCTGTGTACTGTTTGTCACCCTTCCTCTGGGTTACATTTCATATCTAGCACAGGTCCGTGCCTATCAAAGGCCATTTATGCCTCTCATAATCCCTCAGACCAATTCCTCCTGTGCATTGCAAGACCTGTAGAGCTGATCAGCAGACATTGCTCAGTGGGATTTGAAGCCCTTAGCCAATAAACCTTTTGCAGGTAGAAACCAGGTGTTGGCATTTCCCATCTCTTGCTAGCTTTAACTGAGGCACAACTGGCAAGCAGTCATCTCTGTAAAGAGCTGCAAGGCATTGGTAATCATCACAGGCTGCTGACTTGAATGATGGCTGTGGTAGAGGGGTTGGGTGGGAGATGTCATCTCTCTGTAGGGTTTCAGAGCTCTTTTCACCCAGAACCACAGATGCAATGAGAAAACCCAGGCTTGACTGAAACTCACTGATAGCATCTCTATTAGTCAATGCCCCAGACCATAAGACATTTCCAGGCCCCTCAAGTCCAACGTGGCTTGTATCCATCAATCTGCACTCTCTCATGCACATCCCACAAGAACAGTCTTGTCTGTATTAGCATCTTGAAAGCTCTGCACTGGCCTTCAAATGGTGCCCACTGGGGCAGAGACAGCTGTCCCAGGCCAAAACTGTGCTGGGAGCATGTTAACAAGGGATGGTTTGGTTGTTTGCAGGATGCTGTTTGGGCTGACACTCTGGCTCTGCATCATTGAGCCACGAGGACTGAGAGCAGAAGCAGAGAGAAGACAGAAGGAGCAGGAGAAGATATGGGTTTGTAGAGATCTGAGGTGTTTAGGGCAAATCCTGAGTGGCCTGGATGCATTTCCCTCCCTCAACTTCTAAGGCATCTGAGGCTACTCACAACTTCAGAGGAAACCCTGGCAGGCTGGATGATCAGAGGATGGTGCTTGAGCCTCTTGAGAGAAAATCAGGAGCAGATCCTGGTCCTCTGCAAGCCTGGAGAGAGCTTGGGCTTTGGGTATAGGTCCTTTAGGGACAATGGAGCCAGAAGCTCAGATGTGCAACCCACACACCTTAGGTAAATACAGAGAAGCTTTCTGGACTAAAAATAACCCCTTTCCTTAGCAAACAGGTTTATTTATTCAAAAAACAAACCATTTGAAGGCAAGCTGCAACACCTAAGGCTCTGAGAAAAGACAGATGATGGCCTTTGCTAATAACAGGTTTGTGACCCACAAAATGTCCCATCTCCCTTTCCAAGCCAGAAGCAGACAGGCTTCTAATTCATGGGGAAAAAAAGAAATATATAATAATAATAATAAAAAAAGCCTCCAAAAATTAGGTCTGATGGCTTCTGGCTGGGAGTTTCACTTCATCCCCTTCCAGCTTTAACTTTGGGATGGTATCAGGCTGCCCACCACGGCTAAAATGGAATATTTGTGTATGGAGAAGGGAGATTTGAGGGTTTCCTGTTCTTTGCAGAAGGCTTTCATCTGAGGGGCTGCAGTTACACAGAAAGAAAAAGGTGGTGGTGGGGGAATAAAAAGGGGAAGAAAAGAAGAGAAGAAGCCAAATGCTTGTGGAGACAGGTATTTGGTGGTTGTTTTTAATACTTTGGTTCTCCATCCTTCAGTGCCTTAGCCAAAAGTGATGGATGATGCACAGATCCTGAGACAGGGCTGTGTGGAAACACACTGGCCTGGCCCTGCCCTGTCTCCCCATGGTACAGGTCTATGTGGGGCTATGCCCATGGATCAAAGCCCATGGCAGGTCCTCAGGCTCAGAGATGTGCCTGGGAGGTGGCCAGGGGACAGATGACACTGTGCATGGGATCTGTTGGAGGATGCTCACCCTCCACTGTCTAGCATAAAACTAGCAGCTAACATCTTGGGGGAAGAAAGGGAATTAGGGGCTTTTACACATGAGCAGTGGCTCTTTTCTTTGCTGAAGGGAGTTTCGAACTGTACCCATTCCTTACCTGCTTTGCCTTGGATGGATTCTCCTTGTCACTAGTGACCCTGCTATCAACCACACACCTAACAGCCACTCTCCAGAAGCACTTGGCACATCTATTGCTCCCCCTGATGATCCTTAGTCCCTAATTTAACTCTTGGAGTGAGGCTTAGGCACATGTCTACTGGAATTGCATCTGGTTAATGACAACTGAACAAGATATTTCTGAACCATGGTAGCAGGTAACTGAGGTGCATATTCCACTTGACAGCTAATTATCTGATCTTTGAAGACATGAGCCAAGAATCAGGTGAATGTTAAAACGAAGACAGACACTGAATATCCCTTTCAGCCTCCTGGAAGTCTCCTTTCAAGAAACACATCCTTCTGGACTCTACATGATGGATGGACACCACTGCTTTCCACACTCCACAATGTGATTCAAGGTTCTTATCTCTTCTGGGCTGGCTGCATCCTGCACATGAAGTCTGTGCACAGGCAGCATCACCTTTTCCACTCAAAGAGCCAGTTCTGGTGCGTGTCTCCACGCCAAATCCCAGTCTGTGCTGGAGGAATGATGCACAGAAAGCTGCTCCTCAACATCTCATTTCCCCTCTGGGTGCTAGCCTCAACAGATCCTTCCCATAGCATGTCACCTTCACTTGTGTTAATTTGTGTAGCCATTCCTAGCCTGAGATTGCCAAGTCATTGCATTAGGAATGGGGAGCTGCAAGGGGAGAAAGGGAACAGCACATAGCAGCCCAAACTCAAAGCTGGGTGCTGATCATCTCACCCTACCTCTCATCTCTTAAGACAAGTGGATATCTATCAAATTCAGGTTTTGCCCTTTAAAAAACAGCAATGCTTGAATGCTCCTTAGAGAAGGGGAGAAAAGAAATCTGCAGTGCTGAACTGTGGGAGCAATCAACACATCTGTTATGCACCAATTCCCTCACCAAGCTGAATGGGAACCTGCCAGTTTATCCCAGGAAAGGAGCTGGGCTGTGAGATGCACTCAGCAATGAGATGAGCTAAAGAGAAGAAGGAAAACCCAAGCATCCCCTTGCACTCTGCAGGAAGCTTCTAATGTGTTCTCCTCCTCTCAAAACAAACCCCAGAGGCTTTAAACCCAGAGTGGTGCTGAGAGCTTTGAGTTTCAGGCAGGTGGGATTCGTGCAGCCATTGCCATCAGTTGCTGGCCACCTTGGTTTTGCATTTTTGTAGCCTCACCTTGAAATTCCAGGACAAAAGGAAATGTGGTTTGTGGCTTGTGCCCTGGCTGAAGAGTAAGAGGATGAGGATCCAAACCTTGGCTCTGCCACAGGCTCTCCTTTGAGATGGGAGGTGAGGTGTTGAATATCCCTGTGCGTCAGCTCTCAGGCATGAGGACAGCAGCCCTACCCAGTTCCCAGGCCAGACTGTGGGATAGGGCTTTCTATCTATAAAAAAAACAACCCCAAGGTGTTCCAAATTCCCTCACTGCTTCCAAAAACACAGGTCACTGATGATGATGATGGAAGCAAATGACAACACTGGGCTCCAATCACATCCAGGTAGCCCCCTGCCAGGTGGTACCTGGCAAGTTCTGATGGCCAGGGATGGGCATGGGGCAGGGGTGATGGCAGGACAGGGTGTGACAGGACCAAGTGGGATGCATTCACCCCTTGATGTGGTGTGGGGCTCCACGGGAGCAGGGAGAGAAGGCAACTGGGGAGAAGACAGCTTAGGCTTTCAAAAGCTTGGAGGTTCAGCAGGTAATGCTCAACATAGCACTGCTCACACCAACACCTTTCTTTCCTGGCACTGCTCTTTGCCCTCTGATGGCTCTCTTGTTTATGTGGCTGCATGATGAACCAGATCAGGAAGCTCACCCAGCTGAAAAACAAACCCTCCTCCAAAAAGGCTCTTTCTCGGGCCAGTCAGACATGCTGAAGGGAGTCTGATACAACAAATGAAGTCATACTTTCTGGTGATAAGAAACCTGGCCTCTGTCTACCCACACAAGTCCTCATTGCCTCTGTTGTCATATCTGAGTCCTGCTCAGCCCTTGTGAGCCAAACTGATCAAAGCTAGAGGCTTGTGCTAGAGTCTCTCCTTCCCTTTTCCATAGATATGCCCTGTAGGACCAGTTCAAGACATGACATGCAGTTAAGGGTCCATGGGACTCCATTTGCTTCCTTGTCTGAAAGAAGAGACATTACTGCTGCCTCCTCACACCTTCCGTCTGGCTGCCTCTGAGCTGGTAGAAGAATAATGCTTCATTCAGGCTGAATGAAACCAGGTAACAGGCTCGAAGTGCTGATGAGAGCAGGTTTGTAGGAAGAGGTCCTCAAAAGCCTCCTTGGAGAAGCAGAGGCTGCCTGTAGAAGTGCACACTCCTGTTCCTCATGGCTTAGAGAGCCACAAGAGCCAGCAGGAGCAGGGAGCTGATCATTGCCCTGGACTCAGCTTTGGTGAGGCTGCACCTCTAATACTGTGTTCAGTTCTGGGTCCCTCTCTACAAGAAGGACGTGGAGGTGCTGGAGAGGATCCAGGCATGCCCATAGCAGTGGATGCATCCTAAAATCCTTTCCTGTCTCTACCCAGGAACTATGACACTGAACGTTGAGAGGTACAGAAACTCCACAGCAGAGATGTGAAAGCCAGACCTCAGGCTGCACAGCAGTCTTTACTTGGTGCAAGGCTTGTGTAAGCATCCAGTGCAAAGCAGCTCTAAACCAGCCATGAGGTCAAAGGCCTCTTGTTCTGTGACCTCTGTGGTTAAGGGTTTCCCTGGAGAGATGGAATTCTCCAGCCTGACACCACTCCTTGTTGACTTAGGCCAAGGATTTTTAAGCAGGAACTTTCTCCTTTCCCAAACATCCTGGACCACTGGACTGTCTGCAGGGTTATCCCACGTAAACTCAGATTTGCTCCATGGTGAGGGCTGTTACAGCGGTCCCAGAAGGATGCTGGCTCTAAGAGGAGATGCATGAGGTTAGGCAGCTGAGTTCCAGCTCTCACTTTCAGATATAGTGAAGCAGAACTAATGGAAGAGGTTTCCATCTCCCTTTTTCACCTTTGACATCCTAGGCAGTAAAGCATTGCTTCTGGGAAATAACAACATAGGTGTAGATTCCTTTTTCCCTCACCACAAGCAACTACTGAAGCAGCCTCATCCTCTGATGACTCTGTGCTGTGCTTTCCCTATGGTCTCCCCCAAAACTGCTGTCTCATGATGGGCTTGTCCTATTTCCCTCTATGAAATGATAAACCAGTCACAGATTTGAGCATTCAAGGCAAATGGAAACAACATACAAGAAAGAAAGAGAGATATGACATGCAAAGCTCCTCTTCTTCTCCAAAACATAAGACAGCTAAATTACCCAGACCCCTCTTTCTCTCCTTGTCCAGCTCTGTACTTGCTGCGTTGTAGTTAAGCCCTCACCAGTCTTTAATAGCTGAGACCTGAAGTCTACAGGGTTGAAACATTCCCCCAAGGAGCCTGGATGCTCTTGACTTGTAATCCTAAATCCCCTGGGAGCAGGGCTAATCATAGAAAAGATTGTTGGAAGGAACCTCTGAACATCCCTTGTCCAACCTTCAGCCTTGAAAACCAGCGTGAGGTGAGGTCAGGTCAGCCATGGCTTTGTCTAGCCAGCTCTCAAAACACCTCTGAAGATGGAGATCCCACCACAGGTTCAGGTAAACTGTCTCAGTGCTAGGTTACCCTCCTAGGGACCACACCATCAGCATCACCAACAGCTGTGGTCCACCTAAACCAGCAATCCTAGGTTTAATCTGGGATCAACCTCTGGAGACAGACTGGAAGCAGATACCACCCCAAAAGCTTCTCTTTCTCTGTCCACCACCAGCTCAGATGTTCAAGGTCATCAGTAACCCACCTCTGCTGCCCAGACAAGCTTGGCTCAAATTCATAACGGCCCCCACAGCTACAACTTTTGCTGCTTCAGCTGAAGTTCACTGTGCCACTGACACTAGGTAAAAACCATACTCCCTCAGCCCTTTCTGCAAGGCTTCACTCTCCAGTCCTCCTGGACACCTTGGCTTTATTATAGCCAGAGAGAGAGCAGATTGTGCAACCTTTCCAGGGTCTCAGGTATTGATTCTTATGGCCATTTAATGACCACAGACTATTTTTCCTCCCATTTAGAAGACTTGCAGAGGCTGAATGTGACACAGGCAGATGGGAGCAGGAGTGGATGCTGCCTGTTACACTGCAGACCTTGAGGCTGGGCTGACTTGTTTGGTTTTTGTGGTCACTTGATTGCTGTTATTTGCTTTTTTTGTTAAAAAAAAATAATGATATTGATTGCTTGGTGTTTTGAGTTTGTGTTTGTTTGTTTTTTAGTGTTTTAAAGGGAACTGGACTGTGCCTGCTCCCTTTTTCCCCCGTTGAAGCCAGATCAATAAATCGTTTCAGTTCAAGGAGTTCAATGCTCCCTGTGCTCTGCAAACATACCTCTCAGCAGCACTTGCCCCACCTTTAATGTTAAATAAGTCTGTTCCCCACTGGCAGAAGCAGCCTTTGGAGTGGGGTGAGGGCCTTAGTGCATCTTAGTGCATCATTACCAACAGGTAGAGATCAATGCCATGGACTGTCATTACCAGAGGGTCAAAGGGATGTGGGCACAGCTCTCTGCCTGCCTTCAGAGATACTTGATTACCTTCCAGGAAAGAATTGGGTCTTGCAGAGCCAAAATACAAATGCATTATAAGGGATAACTCTGTCCTGCACCACTTAAAATCCCAAGACGAGGGAAATAGGGGACCTGGCTGGGTGGGAACACAACTCAGTTCCTCCACATCTGCAGTGTCCTCTTGCCAACCCAGTGGGTGCTCCTTAGAAACCCTCTCATTGGTATCACAGGAGACAGTCTGAGGGCTTGTGGTGGCTGTCCAGGACTTACATTTCTCCAAGACACAAGCACTTTGCCTCCATAAACGTTGCCTGCAAGTGGAAGCTGGTGCATCTTCACTGTGAAGATCACGTCACACTTCCCAGGCTTTTTATTTGAGGTCTCTAGCAAGGGAATGGGAATTGCAATGGAGCCTTTCATCTGCCTCAGAAGGGTACAGACCCATATGTCCTTGGAGTGATCAGCACAAATAGAAACCAGGCCTCAGTTTCCATATCAAAGGAAGAGAAGACCAGACCTAACCGCTTCTTTCCCTGGGCTATGAAGCCTTTGTGCAAAACCTAAACTTCTAAGCCTTAGGCAAGCCATTGATTGCATTAAAGCTGACAGTGCAGATTACAGCCCTAAATCTGTCACCTCTCACCCTACAAGACAATCTAAACCCATCCATCTCCTTCAACTCCTGCAGCATGAAGGAGCAGAGGCAATGCAAGATGGACATTGAGTTAGCTTGTCCACAAACAACCCAGGAGACTATGATTTCATATGTCAAAACCTGCGGATGGAAACTCTTCTGCAAAGTGGGAAGATCTTCTTAAACTGCTAAATCCTCTGCCTGGGACCTTTTAAGACCATCTCAGAGAGAGTCTGGCAACTCGCTGCCTTGTTTGTGAGGTGCTGGAGTGAGTTTCTGGAGTGTTATGGAGGTGTTGCCACTGGAGGTGCTTCCACAACATCTTAAGAAAACCCCCCTTGGGAAAGGTTACATCAGAATTCATCCTGCCTTTGGATTAGGGGACTTCTTGCAGGTGACTTTGATCTAACTGGGTATTGCTAATGATTGCCTTGAGTCTTTAAAGCCTTAACACACATTGCTGTGAGTATTGACATCAAGATGGTTCCTCCTCCTCGTGGCTGCTCTTTGGGGTTGGACAGGGATTTTTCTATAGAGGATGGAGGAGCTAGCCCAAGTTTTATTGCTTAAGCAGCTCAGGATAGGTTTTACCAAAGCCAGGACTTGTGTACATGAGATCTACATGAGAGTGGATGAGATTCCTTTCTGTTCCAGTCAATGGCAGAACAATAACTGGCCTCATTAGCAGAACAAGGTCTCTAAACAGGACCCAAGGGCACGTTTGCTGAGCCCTGTGGTTTCATTCCTTTGCTCTACCAAAGTGACCATGCTAAAGAGCCCTGAGTCTGTTTCTCAGTCACACAGCTCTTGCTAGCCCTACCAACACTGCTGCTGACAATTAAGGGGAGAAACCTCTACTAAATCATGACAGTCTCACAGAGAACAGTCAAAAAACAGGGTGTCAGAGCACAAGCAGCTGGTTGATGTCCCCAGAGCCCAAGGTGGGCAGGTGGGCAATGGTACAACAGGAGGAAATGCCTTTGCACATACGTTTTCAGTGAGGTGTTAATTGGGCATTGGGTGAACAGGACAAAGAAGCAACAGAGGATGTGGCTTGAGGTTTTGGCTGCTGTGAAGCTGGAAGCCTGGAATAAAAAAAAAAAAATGAAAGCCAGGCTTTTACAGCCCCTTGCTGTCATTTCCCAACAGGAGAGGGACACCAGGTGGGAAGGCAGCTCTGCTCTCAGATCACATGTACAAAGCCATTTGGGGACCTTTCTGTCTGCTGATGAGGTCTCCAGAGGCTGTGGTAAGAGAAACCTCTGAGATGCAACAGTGGAGGTGGAAAACATTCCATCCTGTTCCCTCCTCTAAGGCAGCAGAGGGAGGTGGGACAGGACACCCAGCCAGGACTGGCTGGTGCCTCAGCATACAGCCCCAGGGCCAATAATTAACACATGTGAAACTGATGAAAGAAACCAATGGGGGATAATTACTTTTGCTTGCCCACATGAGAGAGTTTTCTCCCTTCACCCCTCCAGTCTTACATCTGGTAGTGATTTTGCAGCCCGAAATAGAAAGGAAGTGGAAGAAAGAGGCTTATAGCTGAGCTTGGGCCCTTGAGAGGAGAATATAGAGAGAGAGTATGTCAGAGGAAAACAGAGAAGGGGTGTTGGAAGGGAGCTTTGTTTCCCATACCACTGCTGCCTTGCTGTAAAGGATCTTTGCAGAGCTGATGGTTGATGCTATCTCCCATGCTTTGCCTGGTGATGCTGTTTCCCAAGCATTGCCTGAGTATAGTGATAAGGGCTGTATACTCATGACTGTGACCCTTGCATCCTCCTGACCCTATGGTATGGAGTCCAGGAGCTGGAGAAAGAAGCTGTGATAACTCTTTTTCCCCCTCAACACCTTGTACTGAAAGGTCTTCCCCACAGACTATCCTGTAAGCTCTATATTTTAGGCCTTCTTCAGCTGCTTCCCTCACAAGCTCTGAGCTTTGTGGATGGGGCAGAGTGGAAGGGCTGGGGTTGAGCAGATGAGCCATGCAGTTTGGGTTGCTGTGGGAACACTCACCATGCACCTTGGGCACTTTGACTTTCAGGTGTCGTTCACACTTAGCTTTGGCTTTTAGCAGTAGGAAGATCTGCTCCTCTTTGGTGATGACATCATCAGCATCCACCTGCAGAGAAAGGGAGAAGTGAGGTTAAACCTCAGCAGCAGGACGCAAGCTTCCAAGGCAGGTGATCTGCATGCAAATTCTCCTTTGCATCAGCAGTCTCCTCCACCAGCTTGGCTTTATGTATCTCAGTTGGCTCAGCAATTGGGTGTCCCAAGCAACACCTCTTACAAGATGCCACATGGAACCATCTGAGTGGACAGCAAAGGGAAGCCACACTGCAATTGCTCCCATCCTGCACATGCCCACCCAGGAGGGCAATGATTCCTGGGGTGCTGTGCCCAAGACTCCAGAGATGAGGCTACTGTCCAAGAGGAAAAAAAAAAACATCCTAGTAATTACTGTACCAAGTTCTCATTGCCTCTTGGGAACAGAAACCTCACATCATCCCAGAATGGTGGGGGCTTCTCCCCCTGTGAAGTCTCCAGAGGTCAAGGGACAAGAAGAGAGGGATCAGGGAAGATGATTTACCCTCCTCAGTTTGCTGCTTGCTGATACATGGCCCTCAAAACACTTGCTGCTCATAAAAAAACCAATCTTACTTCATGAAGCAGGCATGCTCCTGAACCCTCAGGAAACTGGGGATCCAGCTATGGGGAAAGCTTGTTCTGTGGATGCTTTGGTTGTCCTGGCATACAGAGCTTTGACTGAGTGTAATGTAATTTAATGCTGCTTCAGCCTGCAGCTCTACCTCTGGTGTGTCCTGCTCAGACGTCCAGTCCCACTGACAGATAAAGAGATGAAGAAGGACTTTCTTCCAGGTCACTCAAGAAGGAGAGGATGGAAAAGTCACTGTATCCATCCCAGCTACATTGGGATGACACTGCCTTTGTTCTTTCCTGCTTTACCTCCCAACCCCAAAAGGATACTTAACCTTCTCCTCCATTCCTTTTCTGCCCCAGGTTTGGGTGAGTGATGCAGAACATACCCTGCAGATTCTTTGTGATTTGCATCATAGAAGAGGGTGAGCAAAGCTGGGGGCTGTGTCCATCTCCTGCCAAGCCTACCTTGCAGCCTCTGACCACCCTCATGAAACCTTTGAGGTTTGGGTCCATCCTTGGTTCTCTGCCAGCCATGGCAGAAGAGACTTTGGGAGATCAGGACTGGGAAGGATGCTAATCCACAAGATCACCCCAAAGCTGGTTCAAAGCACAGAAGAGCCCTGTGTAACACCTTACAGGGCTCCTCAATTAAGGATGTCGGCTAGCCTGAGAGAATTAAGTGATGTATTAAGCTGGGATAAATCCCTGCTCTCCTCATTGTTTCCCTAATATTAGTCTGTCTTGATTAATCAATGAAGGCAGGTGATGCTTCTCCTGGGATTTGGACAGAATTTAGCACTCACTCACTTGTACAAGTGTCATATAAACAAGAAGGGCTGCAGGGCTGTTTTATACAAACCAACATCTTGGTGTTTCTTTTTCCTTTCCTTTCCTCCCCCCCCACCCCTTGTTTGGACTGTGCTGATGGAGCTGGCTGCTGCAAAGCTGTAATGCAAATCCTGGAGCAGCATTCCACACCCTGATGGATGGAACAGACCTAGAGAGCAATGTATAGCACAGGCAGGCAAAGGAAAGCATACAAATCCCTGTGAAGCCAGCAGTGATGAGAAGGAAACCTGTTAATGTGTTGTAAACCCTTCCCATGGAGGAAGGGGCTACTGGTTTCAGTTCCTCTGAAGCACAGACTGAAGGGGGGTTATGACATTGCATTATACTCCCTTCAGGCACTGCTCTTCTGAATTAAGGTTCCTTCACTCACACTAAGTGGATTCACTTTGGAAAAGGAGAAAGAGAAACCCTCTGAAGGCCAATTAGTCCTCAAACAAGACTGACTCCAAATGACCTAATGAGGGTTAATGAAATCCAGCTTGGAGGTAAACTCAGATCCAGTTTCCCAGCGTGCTCCCATGGAGAGGAGCAGTGGATGTTTGAGCAGCTGCTGTGGTTCATGGACACACAGATGGAGAGCTGCATCTGATAAGGAGGCTGTGAGTAAAACAGAAGTTAGTTTTTTCGTGTCCTTGGAAGAAATCCCTGCTACAAACCTTTCAGAAGTGGGAGTTTGGTTACAAAGCCACGTGAATGTTAACGCAAAGCAAAGCCATCCCTTCCCAGATGTTTGGCCTGTCCACATTTAAGGCAACATCCCACATTGTCAACCCTTCCATTGGAAACATAAAACCTCTGGGTCAGCTCCTTTTGTAATTTATATCTGCTCAAAAACCTTAAGTGATTCCCCCAAAGCTGGAGGAGTGAGTGTGGATTTACAGTGGCCAGAGCAGAATGTGACCTCAGGCATTCCACGTGATTCATCCCTTGCACGTTCAGCCTTTGGGCTCCTTTGGCTGCTCTCTGTCAGGAGGGGCAGCTCCCAGCCAGAGGGAATTATGGGCTCCAGACCAGGCACAGAGAAATAAGCTTCACTTCCCAGAAAGGGAGATAAGTCACTGAGCACTGTGTCCAATGGCTGGGGCAGACCTCTGAGCTCAGCCCAGCTTTTCAGCTTTCCTGAGCCCTGCTTATTCATCTTAAATCTCCTAAACCTGCCAGACCTGTACAAAAAAAATCCCCCTCACAGTTCCTCCCCTTCTCTTCCCTCCCTCAAAACTGGTTTAAATGCTGACAGATGGGTTTGGGACATGTGTTTCTCTGTGGCCAAAGAGGCTGAGACAAGGATGTAAACACATGTAAGAGTAAGGACAGAGATTTTTCAGTAGATCCTGTGACTTGAAGGACTCATGCTCTTGACAGAAAGCTCCACAGGCTGGCAATGCTGCTCCTGTGCATGAAACACTTCAGTAAAACTGGGCTGATGCTGGTTCTGAACTTGTCATCCCCTCCTGTCCCAACCCCACTTTCCATCCCTTGCCCCTGTCCCTCGTCAAACCCCTTACTAAAGGCATTTCAGTGTATCAGCCAGGCTGAAAGCTCTCCAGGGACAGAGCACTGAGCAACCTGCAGCCAGATCAGACACTGAAATGGCTCAGCTTTGAGTTCAGGGAGAGTAGGTAGGACAGGGCAGATACCCACAGCTGGAAACTGTGGAGCAGCTCTGGGCTTGTCAACTGCTGGAGCACTTTGAACTGTCCAAATCCCCTTTTTTCCTATGCATCTGGTTCTCTTACTCTGGATCTTCTGAGCTTAAAACAATGCTGCCCTACTCCTCTGTCCATCCTGTCAAAGGTTAGAAGCAATGCACAGGAACATTTCCTTTGCACAAGGATGTGCTCAGGCTGTTGGACATGATTGGATCTGGCTTGGCAAAACTTACCCTTTGACAAACAAATCTCAACACCTGATCCCCAAAGACTGGGAGAGATAGCCTTGCTAAAATCATTAGCAGTTCCTCATGGCAGCTTTTTGGAAGCTGGAAATCCCTCAGGCAGCAAAAGAAGTGGCTTCATTTTCACAGGTGCTGAGGTATGAGCTGCCAGGGGTTGAGCTGCTGCTAGAGAAGAAGCTGCTGCTCTGGAGGGATCTTGAGTGCCATGGGCTGAGAAAAAGATGGGGCTAGAGACAGTGGCATGAGAAAAGTCTGAAAGATTCTGAGTGGTGAAGAGAAAGGGGACTAGTTAGCCACAACTGGGCAGAATTTGAGACCTGGGAGGCACAAGATGAAGAGAACAAGGTGTGTAAGAAAAAGCATCACATCAGTGCATTCAACATAGCTTTGGAGAAGTTGTTAGAGGACAAACTCAGCAGCAGCTGTTCAACACTGGAGCCTGGCTGCAAGCTTTTGATGCAAGAAGGTCTCAAACTGCTGACCACCAAAACCTAGAAGGTGACAATGATAAGAGTTGACTCTTTCTCTAAATATCCTCAACTGGCAGCTCCTGAGGATGCTCTGTTAGAGCATAAAGCTGACTGAATAAGGCTGGTTTTGTGCCTATCTACAGGCCCTGTATATTGCTAAGGCCACAGAAACCTTGTGCCTTGCTGAGCATTTGGGCTATGGCCCACACTCAACACAACCTACTCTGTATTTTCTTCACCTGCAGCTCATGACCATGAAAAAAAATCAAGATGTTAAAAGCACTTCATCCAAGTGAGCACTGCAGCCACAGCTCAGCCAGCCCTGGGCATTCAACATGCCATTCATCTTTTACCAAGAACCTCTGCTATGAGCCCACTCAACACCTCTCCTTCTGCAGCTGTTAATTAGCCAACAGATGGGAACAACCATCCTATGCACTTGCCAAAACGATACCTGCCTTGCCAGTGAACTGGGCACATCCAGGATGAGATTCATCAGTCTGACATTGCTTCCCCCAGAGCTCCCTTTATAGTGTATTTAAACACATCAATCAGCTGAAATTCATTCCATTCTCAAACCACCACCACCTAAAGTAAAGCAGATCAGATGAGGGGAGATCTTGGGTTTTTTCCCCCATTCCTTTGGGCACCTGGCAGCTGCAGTAATTGCTCATGTCAGCAGCACTGTGAAGATCTGGGGAGTTTAGGAGCAAAGCTTTTGCTGGAGTGAGCTCTGGAGACAAGAGATGCACCTGAAGGAAGTCAGAAATAGTGCCAGAGGCAGATACATGTCTGAAATGCAGCTGCTTTGTGGCCTGAGGTCACCATGCCCCTGCAGGAGTTAATCACTCTGAAAGAGCTGACAGTAAATCCTTCTTCACCAGCCCCCTCTAACTTGCTTCAGCATAAATTCCTGCACTGAGCTGACTTGGCATCACTTATAGAAGCTCAGGGGCTGCAGACAGGGTGGGCACAGGTAGGAGCAGGAGAACAGCTTTGCCCTTCACTCCTGCTGTTACAGACTCAATGCAGCTGCAAGGGATGGAGGCTCTTCCCTGACCTCTCCAGTTGTGCAATCAGCACCTGCCTGCTTCTCTTTCTCAATGTTTATCACTTCTCAGAACTGGATTTTTGGGGTGTTTTTTTTTTTTTTTTTGCCTGGAAAAAACCAGAAAGATCCTTGTGGGGAAAGGATCTAGGAATGGTTTGGGTTTGTTTTCATGCCCTTGTTCAGAGAAAGCAGAAATGCAGAGCAGGAGGCAAGCCAAGCAGGGAAGGGTGAAATGACTATGCTATCCCAGAGGCTGTTAAATCACTTTGGGTTCAGCTTTTTTTCCCCCTCCCCTTCTTGCCCCCAGAGGAGGCCATGGGGTAATTCTGATCACGTTCTCTGGTATTTCCATTGCACTGGCTGATCTCCCAGCCACTAAAGTCAACCCCAAATCTCAATGGGGAGCTCATATTCATCCTTGTTTATGGGACTCATTTTCAGAAACAACACCATCCCTTTTTATGAAACTTCCCTGGCAGCAGCTCAGCAAAACAGTTAATGGCAAAACAGATTCCTTGGTCAGGGCTCAGAGCATCACAGAGCACTCGACAGAGCCAAGGGCAAGGGACTGCTGCTGCTGGTCACCATCTCGGACAGCACTAGAGCAGGTAAATAGAGTAAAGCAGAAAAGGAGTCCAGGCAAGGCTCAGGAGGACAAAGGGCAGGGAGAAAATAAAAGCATTGGTGCTGGTGCTACAGAGGGAAAAGGGAAATGTGTCCCAAGGGTGTGGGAACAGCGTGGGACAGAGGTGTAGGCAGCCATGAAGGCTGCATCCCAAAGCAGCCCTGGGGATTTTGGTGTTCACATGTGGAAAAGTGACCCCAATGCTGTCTTTTTGTGAGGAGGGGAGCTGATGGAGCTGGGGTGAGGACACAGAGGCCTTTGGGAAAAGTGACACACCTCTAAGGATAAAGATAACTGTTGGAATCAGATTATTGCATCATATCATGAAATGGTTTGGCTTGGAAGAGACCTTAAAGATACTCTAACCGAGTCTAATCTAGCATCAGACCTGCAGCTGCCACAGGTGACCACGTCCCTAGTGACATCAGAGCATCAAGCTGGGCTGAAGACAACCTGCTATCAATGCCATGTGTGCAAACAAAGGTGACACTGCTTAAAGATAGCCCAGAGTAGGGATGCAGTTGCCTTTGGCAGGAGCTGATAGATCCATCACCATGGGCTGAGCCAAAAGCAGGTTGGTAAGGAGCTCATGGGGATGGGTAATAGCTCAGATGGCAGAGTGGAAGCAGTTGGGAACACAAGGCATTGCATGAGGTTGGTCAGTAGTGGGATGGCAATGTGGGAGAGTGTAAATCAGGATCCTGAGCCCTGTGTGTGTTATAACTGGAATTGCCTTCACTTAGATGAGAGAGAGGATGGATTCTGCCAATGGTTTTGTGATTGGGTTTAGCTATCTGGTTTGTCTTCTCTGCCTTCCTGCACTTCTGCAAGCGTTTGTATAAGCTCTGCATCTCCTGGCCACTGCTCCTGGCTGGTTTACTCAGGTCCAGATGAACTCTGGCAAGCATGGAAGGACCAGGGATTTGTATGTGCTGTCTTGGACAAAATGTACCCTGTGCAATCTCTGTTACTGGGTCTGCTGGCAGTCCTATAGCAAAGGAGGATCTGCCAGGCTGCTACTCAAATGGTGATTAACTGTGCCCTGAGTCTGGCTGCATTTCACACAAGGAACACAGGGATACTGGTGATTTACTGGAGCTGCATGCTGGCTTCTGCAGTCACTCAGGGCACACACTCCCTGGCAAGAAAAACTCCTTGTTGGCTTCAACAGGAGCTGGTGACCCCACCACTTGACCCTGGAAGCTGGCACTTCAGGCAAAAACACATCCTTCACCCCCCCTAAAAGCTGCTCTGTGCTTTGACTGGGAGGGTCTGGCACTTCATATTTCAGGGCTGGCTCCCAGCATCTCCTTCGTGGCAGAGTAAATACAGATAATCAGTGTTTATCCTCATTGGGCTACACTGCATTTGCCTGTTGCCTAAATTATCTAGTTCCCTTTCTTAACTTCTTGCTACCTCCATGCTGCTTTGGCATAAAACTTCCCCCCAAACAAAGTCAACAACAAAAGCCATTGAGGGCAAGGGATTGCAAAGAGGAGCTGATTGAGAGGGAAAGCAGGCAGTGCCATTTGTTTTATGGGATTTAATTTGACTGAACAGGCATTACTGCCAGCATTAGGGAAGGAAAAAAAAAAAAGATAGATAGAAACCTGTTTTCTTTCAGGTTAATGCTAGAAAGATTTAGCAATAAAGAAAGCTGAAGTGGCAGCTGGCCCAGCCACAGATACAGTCACAAAAGCAGCAGAGCCACAATCCGCTGCCAGCAGCACACCCCAGCAGCTGTGGGGCTGCAGTTTGCTCAGGACACCAGAGTGGCAGAGGTGATGAGGGAAGGAAAGTCATTTCTTAGCAAGAGACCCTGGTCTTGTGGATAGGCTATGTCCAGACACAAGAAAGCACATGAATCTCCTTCTGCTGCTGGAGCAAGTTTACTCACCTGTCTTTGGATCAGAGATGAGCCTAAGAAGAGCTTCTCTTCTTTTTCCTATGTCACACAATGAACAAGCAGCCCTTTCTCTCCCCTCTACCAAATATCACCCATAGTGATGTTGGGGCAATGGCAGGAATACAGTTGGGAAGCTCAGGCAGAAGAGTGCTGAGCTGAGCTCTCTACATTACTATCCTCCTCCTACCCCACTTACAGAAGGTGTAAACCACTCCCAAGCCCTGCCTTACTCCTTTTTAAGGCTGAGTTTGTAAACACCTGAATGAGATAATCAAATCAAGAGGGTATAAAGACTGAAGAGGGAGGGGGAAGAGTTTTAGAATCTTCTAGATGAAGAAGAGGAAGCAGAAGCTGATGGAGAAGAGAAAGAAGAGCTGGTTGGATGATGCTGAAATGAGACTAGCCACAAGCTGTGGAAACACTGAGAGGTTAGTGCGTAACCTGCTCTGCCCTATGCTTGCCTTTCCCACTCTCCCTTAGGGAAATGAAGTTGGTGGTTTTTCCTTAATCCCTTGACCACATCACCCAAACCACTGCCTCTTCCAGAGCAGCAGAATGTCTCATCTCTGTCTCTCTGGACTCAGGTACCCAGCACTGTAGCTGTAGGAAGCTGATTAACCTTCTGCTGTGCTCAGGGCTGTCTCAGCCCTTTCCACTGCTGCCCTCACCAGGTTGGCTGCTCCCTGCTCTCATTCTACCTTCACACTCCAATCTCCCATGTTTAGGAGGTGTCTGTACACCTTTAAGGAGCTTGCCCTCCTGTTTCTCAGTGCCTCATTGCTCTGTAAGGAGGACAACTCCCACCCTCAATTGTAAATCCACCCTCTCTGCTCTGTGTATAACAGAGTGCAGCTCTCAGAGCAGTTGTCCCATGGCTGCTGTAACAAATACAGCAGTGGATGGCAAGAGGAAATGTCAGCATGGAAAGATGCTGGGCAGAAGGGTTGGAAGGGAGCTGGAAAGCTCCTCCAGTGCCAGAGCATCACCACCTAGGGCACACAGGAACTCATCCAGCTGGGTTGAGATGTCTCCAGAGGAGCCTCCACAGCCCATCTGGGCAGCCCCTGCCAGAGCTCCATCCAGTCACCGTTTCTTGGGGACCAGCACAGGCTGAGCTGGCTCCTCTGATGCCCTTCCAATCCCTTTTGCCCTCTCTTTGTCTGGGGGAAGCCTCATCCTTCAAGCAGCACAGGAAGAGCAGGATGACGTTCTGTCTGGACAAAGCACAACTTGCAGACTCTCGTTAGGTCATGTCAAAAGAAATGACCTGCTTTGAATGGGGCTGTCCACTGCATTCATGGTCACATGGCAAGTCATTTCTTTGGGATGGAGTGGTACCATGACAGCAATGGAAGGAAACCTCTATCATCCTTGTCCCTTCCAGACTCTTGAAGTTGATTACCTGTATGGATCTCTCTCTTCAGCTATCCTGGCATTGCTAATGCCTCTGTTACTAAGTGATCTCTTGATTTACTGTCAGCATGTCCCACTTTATCAAGGAGAACTGACATTTATGGTGCATTTGCAGAGTGGCTGTCTCACCAAAGCAACTGCCTTGCTGCTTTACACCCCTGGAGCACGTGAGGTGTACAACCCAAGGGACTCAACTATGAAACATCATCCTTCCAAGCCAGGAGAAAATGCAACCTGGTTGCTTGTTGGTACTGCCCAAGCAGAGGTGGTGCTCCCAGGGAGTAGGAGATGGAGCCTGGTGTAGAGAGGTCAGCAGCAATCAGCACTGCTTTGAGTTATAGCCTTGGATCACAAATCACACTCTGCACTTGTGCAACAGGATTACTGTAGTCAGGAATGATGAATCCCAACCTAAAGCTAATGTCCAAACTATTCAGATGAATCACACTCTGAAGCTGCCAATTCTCTCCTCTGGCTACAGGGGGTCCAGAGAAGGACTGGCTCAGCTAGAGGTATCCACATGTCTCCAGACCTCTCATGTGATGTGAGACAAACCTTACCCTTCTCCAAGCCTGAGATTAACTGAACCCAAGGACCGTCCCCTCTGCCTAGGCCAAGGCAGAGGCTGCAGGCCTAAAGTCAAGCTAGAACAGAGGGTCTGTGTTCTCTGAGCTGCCAGAGAGATGCTCCTTGGTGTCTAGTTGACAGAGGAGCTGGATGCCTCACTCTCCTGTGACTTAGAGGTCCCCTTGTTTGTTGTTGCTGATGGAACCCTGTGTCTGTGCCCCACTGGCTGAAATATCCTGAGGACCATAAAAGAAAGCAGAGGCCATGATGCTGTGTTTTGGTTTGTCTTGGCTCACACTCACATCTTTCTCTCATCTTCAAGGGATGATGCAAAGAAGTGTTCTGCAAGACCCCACGTTTCCCAGGGTGTGAGTGTAGCTGCAAGGCTGGCTCCTCTCTCTCTCTCTCTCCTTTCCCCTGGTTCTTTGAAAGCAGATGGTTTGTTCTGGTTTCATACCTCACTGCCTACAATGGTTGTTTCACAACTGTCAAGGTTGCAAGGCTTAATTTCTGCCCTTTCTTTTCTCCTTCAGACAAGAGTCATGGGAAAGGGGTTGTCTTGTGAGAAGAGGCACATCTTTTCTCCTTCCAATGCTCCTATCACAGATGCAAGGTGGATCACCCGAGTACAGACTCTGTGGTGCTGCAATTGTCCCAGTTACATGACAGATCATGTCCCTTAGTGGTTGATAGGGCTGGGACAGAAGCTGGACTTGATGATCATAAAGGCTTGCTCCAGCTGGAGTGATTCTGTGATTCCACCTTGGCACAGCAACAGAAGGGATGTATTTTTCCTTGAGTTTTCCTGGGAAAGTCCAGCTGCTGCCCCTTTGTCTCCCCACTTCTATTGCCCCTTTCCAAAACAACTCCCTCTTCTCATTTTCTTTCCAGCTTCTCCAAACTTCAGGCACTGACAGATACGTATTAAAAGCCTTTCTAGGAATATCCTCTGTGGACGAGGGAGTTGGAGCTCAGGTTTTTAACTCAAGTACTCAGAGGTTTTTTTTTATTTCCTCAGCAAAGACAGAAGGTTGCAGCCAGCTGGAACAAGGATTCAAACAGAGCTGTCTTAATGCACTCTGACACGTGTTCCCTTGATATCCTCCCACTGTGGGAAGTGCTGTGCAGAAGCACAGGGAGAAAGTTCTGTACCAAAGCATGAGATTAGAGCTCTAGAAAACAATAAAGGCCACTTTTAACACTTGCATTTCTCACCCCAGCAGCAAAAGACCTGGGGGTTATAAAGCACTGTGGGAGTGCTCTTGGGAAGAGGATGCCCACAGCCTTACCCCAGCTCTCCAGACTGCATAGAAATGGGATGCCCTTCAGGTCACAGTTACTGTTGCTTGTCTGAAATCAGATCCTTACCATTAAGGCTGAAGAATGAAAGTCTCCCCATGGAAGGTCTAAATGCCATCCAATTAAGACAACAATTAAAAGGAAGAGGGATGCTGTCAAGTAGTTAGAAAGAATTACCTAGTCTTACACAGTAATGCCAACAAAAACCATCCCAGTGACTTTAGTCCAGGGATATACTGGTGGTGGTGGTGGTTGTGCCACTACCACGCCTCAGCACTCATGAGATGCTCAATGTTTATCCCAATTCCCCCAAACAAGGATTCATATATAGAAACAATAAATACTGCTCATGCTAAATGCCACATGTGGAAGCATCTTTGGTTTTCACTCAAAGCGAAGCAAAAACAAGTTTTTCCTGTGTTGCTTGTGGAATTGTGATAAAAGAGCTGACTTAGAGCATCATTAAATAACCCCCAGGTGCAGCTGTGGAGGGAAAAAAAAAGCTTGTTCTTACTATTATCTGTCACAAAAGTGACAAGAATCCCAACTTTTCTGAGGGAAGAAAATCACATACCCCCAGAAAACCACACTCTCTTTTCCCAGCAAGACACAGGGATGGTTCCAGTGTCTACCTCTAACGTCCTCGTGTGGGTCTCAGTGGGAGAGGGAGAGCTGGGAGGAGAGGAAAAGACAAATTTAAGAGCAGGCAGCTACAACCAGCAAGTAAGGAGCTGCTGAAGCATTTAGCTCTCAGTTCAGGGGAAGCTCTACTTGGAATGGGAATGAGAAAACAGCCCCTGAAGCCTGAGCTGCTGCTCTGCAGCCTTCACATTGGCAAATCATCAGCCTCTTTGCTTGCAGGCTTGCCTGCATTTCCACTGCAGCTGCTCTGGGCCATGCTATGATTTGAGTTCTCTTTTGTCTTTTGGGGCTTTTTTGTTTTTCTTTCCCTCCTTCCAAAGCATCAGCTTTTGGTCTTGCAGTAGGCTGCTGAGCCCTGGTCAAGGTCACACTGTGGCCTCACACAGCCCATGAATTTTGCCAGGGAGGCAAAGTCTTGGCATGCCTTCCCTACTGCAGCTTGGAGACCTGGGACAGCACAAAGCCTTTAGGTCAGGATGACCTGCTCCTTTTTAAGAGCCCTGTGTGCATTTTGCTCTCTTAATGCCAGACATCTAGATTCACCCAGCATCCAGTCCCACAATACCCCAGCCAGAGACACAGATGGGAAGAGGGACACAAGACTGAGCTGGTTTGGTGTAGCCCTCTCCTATCTGGTGAAGAAGCCAATTGGAAGCTGAATTCATTCTTCCCATCTTTGATGTCCATAAAGGAGCTTGGTGGATGCCTCTGAGATGTTTCTGCTTGCCAGTGGTCTGTCTCCCATCCCTCAGCCTGCTGCCCCAGTGTTAGGCTTTGGGGTTGACTCATGTCAGGTCACGTCTGCTGGTGGGATGCAAAGGGACCACAGGCAGAGGAAGGAATTCATGCCCTGTGCATGCTGTGCCAAGGCTGTGGGCCAAGTAGGTATGGGCTGAATGCCATCTCCCCCTCTGCACTCTGTGTGCCAGCAGCCACAGCTGAAAGCAGAGAAACCTCGGTGGCTCAGCTCACAGCAAATTTTCTTCTCTCTGGGGTGCACCTCCAGGTACCCTGAGTACCATGGCCAGTAGCTGAGGTCAGGTGCTAGGGACTGATGGCAATGTAAGGTTGAGACACTGCAAGGACAGATACCAGCATGGGAAAGAGTCCCTCAGTGGGAGTAGCTGCCATGGTGGGGGTCAGGCTGCTCTGACTATGGTGTGCCTATAAGTGTATATCAGTGGGCTTCCTGGCATCTAAGTTTGGAGGCCAGTGCAGAGAAATTAGTGTTTCCAGGGTCTGAGGGATCCCCTCCTGAACTAGCCATCACTGTTTTCCTCTCTTGACAATCCACATCCTTGCTGTCAAGCTCTTGCACCTCCTAAAAGAGAATGGCTGCATTCAAACTGTCCCATGGCAGTGATGCCTGAAGCACAGGGACCCTGAGCTAGGGACAGGGCTCTTTCATCCAAGTGAAAAGCATTCAAAGACCCTTGCTCAGCATTTAATGTCTGAGACAGTCATGAACCCAGAGCCAGGAACCTTTCCAGTTTATTATGTAACTTACAGCAGTAATCACTGTGTCTCAATCTCTGCTTTTCCAGGGATAAAATCAGAACTGGAGGGTCCAAAAGAAGGAAACTGTGAGAAAGAAAAGTCTGGGCTAGGCTGGCTTGGTCTTTGTTGCAAATATCTTTGGTACTTGGGTTCTTACTCTTCACATACATCAAGACACAGGTTCAGAGACACAGTTTCAGCAGAGCTGTGGATTCAGATCCCGTATCTAAATGCATTCTTGCAATGCAATAGATTCTTGACCAGGACTTTTTGGTTATTCAGCCAGCTCATGACACTAGTCTGATGCTTTTTGCATTTCAATAATGACCTGCTGGAGAAGACAGTGATGGGCTGATCTTGCTTGCTGGGAGTCAGAGTGATAAGAAGAGGCAGCAAGATACAACCACTTAGGCTGTCAGATCCCTATGAGTCCCATAGCTGCCATAGTAGAGGATGCTGACACTGGCCAAGCTGCTGTTTGTTCCTGGAGAGCAGCCACAGAGCATTCTCAGGCTAATCAGCTTTCCAGGAGAACCAGGTTTCCCTTGACTATGACATCTGTGTCCATTATATTAACTGAGACCATGGTGACAGTAAAACTCTTGCAAATCAAGGTGGTTTCTAGTAGCAACAGCAAAAAAAAAAGCCCAAACCAACCCAAACAAGGTTTTTCTCTGTAGGAGATTAAAAGTAATGTCAGTAAAAGCTTGTCACTCCATCAGCAGCCCTTCGACCAGCAAGCAGACCAGAAACCACAGGAGGCTCTGCAGCAGCATCCAGGACAGCAGCTGCACTCAGTGTTGTGCTCTGGCCTCAGCTTAGTGAATGTGACCCTGCTTAATTACAAACATACCTGATAGATGGGAAAAAAACAAAGGCTATCAGCAAATCCTCTGCTCAGAATGGCCACAGGGGCTTGGGCCACCTAAAGAATCACTCCATGGCAACCCATTGTCAGGAAAACATCTTGTGAGCCCATGTGCAGGCTCAAAATACAGTGTGTGGGATGGAAACTTCAGGCAGAGTGAGGTGAGGGGTTGGACCTGATGACCTTAAAGGTCTTTTCTAACTAAACCAGTTCTGGGATTGTGTGAAATCCTTATGATGCCTCCTCTGGCTCTTTTTATATCATGACATGAAGATGAAGCCTGTAAATGGTAACTGGTCACACAACTCCAGGGATTGCTTGGCTGTCTGCTCCACTCCAGCTCAAAATGTCCACCTTATGCCAATGTGGGACATCTCCCAGCAAAGCAGCCTACAGCACAAGGGGTCCAGCCTGTGTCCCACATGCTGCAGAAAAGGGCTCCTGGCTTCTGTTAACATCTCTTCCCTTGCAAAGTGCTTGGGGTAAATAAAAGGCATCCCTCTGTGTAAAAGCTTGTGTGGTGGCTGGGTACAGCCTCAACTTTCCTTGTCATTGTGGCTCAGGCTCCTGCTTCCTAGAGATGTTGATTATTTTCCTTCCAAGGAGGCTGTTTTTTTTCCCCTCCTGCCTCTAGACTCTCTCTCACCTGGGTGAGACTCAAAGCATTTACTCACCCTGAGCTACTGTGGACAAGGATGTAGTGACTCAGATCCAGCTGATGGAATGTGTCCAGAGATGGGCACAGAGCTGGGGAAGGGGCTGGAGCACAAGGGTGCTGAGGAGAGGCTGAGGGAATGGGGGTGTTGAGCCTGGAGAAGGCTGAGGGGAGACAGGACAGGAGGCTGCAGTGAGGTGTGAGTTGGTCTCTTGTCTCCAGTAATGAATGACAGGGCAAGAGGAAAGGGGCTCAAGTTGCCTCAGGGGAAGTTGAGATTGGAGCTGAGGCAGAACTTTTTCCCTGAGAGGGTTGTCAGTCCCTGTGCCAGGCTGCCCAGGGCCATGAGGGAGTCCTCAGCTCTGTTCTGGGGCCAAAAATCTCTTTGTGCAATTTCCTAAGTGCCCACAGAAGTCTACTCAGATGGGCTGGGTGTGATGGACCTTCTGCTAACTCAGGCACCTTTCAGCCTTGCACTATAGCATGGCCAACAAGGGTTGCCAAGAGTGCAGAAGGCACTGAGGAGCAGATGAGACTGGAAGCCACTTGCAGATGCTTTGGGGAAGCTGAGAGCCAGCCTGAGGGTGACATTCTGGGAGAGCCATTTTCAAGAGGTGCTTCACAACCTCTCCTCATTAGAAACCTGCAGGGTGAGGTTACAAACTCCTTCCATCCCCAGTTCCCTTCCTTCCCCTCCAGATCCCTTGTTGTAGCTGTAATCCTGGAAACACTTGCTGTCTCTTCAAACATCCAGTCTCCTGGATCTGACAGCAGCTCTTGGTTTCCATCCCTCTCTTGTGACAACAAGCTCCTTTAGTCTGGTAAACCTCTGAAGGTTTCCTGGTGTCTGATTTCTTTCCTCCCTGTTGAATTTGCTCAGAACACCCCTCCTTGATCTTTTGCTATGACACACAAGACAGATGTCTCTGGGCACCTGCTCCTTGTAAGCCTGTCTGTTCTCAGCCCTGACTGACATTGTATGATGCCTTTGCTCCATGAGTCAATGCTCTTTTGACCCATCTGTGACCCAAGTGACTGAGTTTAGTGGACAGTGCTGTTCCAGACTAACCATAAACAGAGGCAAAAGTCAGGCTTAGGCAGATTGCCATGAAAAGCAGAAGAGGTGGGTTAAGGTAGATTAGCAGAAGGAATAATACACCCTACTGTTAAAGCCCCAATGGGGCAAAGATGATGGATTTCCAGAAGCTCCATTCTCATAGCAAGTAAGGAATAGTGTGAATTGCACAGCAGACAGATGCTGGAGCAGTGCAAGCTGGCAAAGGTAAGGGACTGGGAGTAAGGTTTGCCAAAAGGGTGTAAAGGACTATTGGAAAACAAGCCAATGCCTGAAGCCTGGATCTAAGCAAAGCTCTCTTCCTCCTCCTCACACCAGAAACAACTTTGCATGAGGTGGTGTAAAGAAACTGAAGCTGCAAGAGCAAGGGTACAAAGCAGCAGCTGGTGGGATATAAGATGAAAAGGAAGGTGGATATTCTCAGTTAGAGGTGTTTCTAGGACATTCCAGGGGTCTACACCGCGTAAATTTGAGCATCTACAGCTCAGATGTCTACATCCAAGCTCTGCACTCCCTTTGAAACCCATGAGGAGAAACAGACACTTCATGGCCATGATCAACTCTACTGTAAGTGTCTGCTTTTAGGTGAATCTAAACTTTCAATATCAATTTCCAAGAGAAAACCCAACCAAAAGGATGCCAGAGTTCTCAGGAGCTGCAAGAACAGTTCCACAGGGAATCATTGATCTGGATCTAGCTAAAAATGCAATTAGGAGGAGCAATTAGTTCTGCAACGAAAGCCATAGGCACCATTGGCAGTGATTGCTGTTCCTTTGTGCTCTTGTACATTACAAAACTGCTTTTTCATTACAAACCACAGATACACACATATAAATGGTTGGCAAATCTGTCTGCCATGAACAGATGATCTTTCCTAGGCTTCATCTTTTTTTGCTCTCAGTGAAGGGAGAAGACAGACTTTATGCTTTTTATGAGGAAACAAGGGGGAAAAGGAGGTGGGTTTTTATTCTAGTTCAAGAAACATTCCCATTTCATCAAGGTGCCATTTTCAATTGGGGAAAAACCCACCCCAAATACCTGAGAGAAAGGTTCTGACCAGCTGTCACGGTGCAACTTGCCACTGCACTTCTAATTAGTGGTTAGGATAGTGATGTGCTGCTCAACTCTCTGATGGGAAATGCTGGTACATGATTATTCCAACCACCTGCTGGTTCCTGGTTCCTTCTGTTGCTTCCATGTCTTAGTGGGATTTTGCAGTCTCTTGAGATCTGCAAACTCTTTTAACATGGTTTTTGGTCACCAGCACAGCAGTGTTGAGTGTGAGGAAGAAATCAGGCAGTCAAGAAGCAGATTGCTTTCTCCTCTCTTCTTTCACCTGACAGAGATTCTGAAAGGGAGGCAGAGTGGTGTTTCCATGACAAGATGTGTAAGGAGAAGGACCACCACTGCTCTGATTTGGCTTCTGGACTTGACCATTCCCAAGCATCAAGGCCACTGTGACTGACAGTTGCCCAATTAGTTGCATCTCACAGCCCAGAGCAGAAAGGTGGCTGAACTGAGTTTGGTTTGATTCAATGCATAGAATCATACAATGGTAGGGTTGGAAGGGACCTTTAGAGCTCATCCAGTCCAACCCCCCTGCAGAAGCAGCTCCCACCTAGATCAGGGCATACAGGAACATGTCCAGGTGGGTCTTGAAGACCTCCAAGGAAGGAGCCTCCACACCCTCTCTGGGCAGCCTGTTCCTTCAGAGATGTTAGAAGAAGAAATTACTTCTTACCAAGATAAGCAACACCTGAGCAAAAGGGGCTAAACAGAGGGGAAAATTCCCCAAATTAACAGAGAAATCAGCACAAGAAGCAATACATAGTTGTCCTGTGGTGAGACATTCAATGTGAGCATCTTCAGCTAAAAGGTCCCCTCTCCATCTCAGCCTGACTTTATCTCACTGTCAGGTCAGGTCAGCTCAATTTGAACTGGAGTCTTCTCCTCTTGCTCATTGCTCTTGTATTGCAAGGCAGCAATATTGGTCATGAGGACTTGCCATATCTAGGGTCACCTAGAGCTCCTCGACCACATGCACTAAGAATTTTTGACTGAAACACTTGACAAGAGGAAAGGGGCTGGAGTTGCCCCAGGGAAGGGTGAGGCTGGAGCTGAGGCAGAACTGTTTCCATGAGAGGGGTGTCAGCCCCTGTGTCAGGCTGCCCAGGGAGTTGGGGCAGTGCCCAGCCCTGGAGGGATCCCAGAGCCCTGGGGCTGAGGTGCTGAGGGTCAGGGGTCAGTGGTGGCTGTGGCAGGGCGAGGTTAATTGTTGGACTCAATGTCCTTAAAGATCTTTTCCAACCAAAACAATTCTATAACTCTTCTGATACATAAAGAAAGAGGATGGGTTTGGACAAGGTGACCTTTAAGAGTGCCTGCCAAGCCAAACCATCAGATGGTTCTGTGACAGTACAGACACTGATCCTGAAATCAGGGCAAACGGGTACAGAAACGACTTTGGGTTCTTGTGTCTGGCCACTGTGTATTCTGCAATTCCACCTCAGCCTTTTCTCCTCAGAGAGATGTCCCAGCCCCCTCAGCATCTGAGTAGCTGCTTGCTGGACTTTGTATTTTAGCCTGTTTTAGGCTTCTTAACCTCCATAGCTCTTGGCTGGAAGGCTCTTCAGCAATTATGAGTGTTTCTTAGGACTTCTCCTTTCTAATCTCCAGCCTCAATGTATTCCTGCTCCTTGTGTTTCTTTGTCCTGTCAACACTGTGTGACACAGGGATCAATAGCCAGACTTTTGGAGACACTCTCTGCATCTCTCTTGCTTGGGAAAGGCATTGCTGGTCTCAGAGGGGTTTCTGGAGATGGTTTGGCTCTCTTGGGCATGTCTGTGCTGTGGAACAAGAAGGGATGCTAGTGTCCCTGCTGTGGTATAGCTGGGGTTGAGCCAACATGAAGGTGGTCTTGCCATCCTGGGTTGTGGCACAGCTTAGCTGTGCAGTGCTGGGACAGGCTGCACCAAGCCAGCACAAACACCTGCAACTTAAAACAGCCTCAGCATACTGAATTCCACCCTCTTGGGACAACCCACCGTTGGGGCTCATTGTAAATTAAAGGCTTTGCTGAGATAAAGGCAGATCTCTTGTGCAAGCTGGATCTGAGAAGTCCCTGGAAAGATGAGAATCAATTTATCTGGATGAGCTGGCTTGATGCTTTAGGCAGTGCTGTGTGCAGAAGTGGCCTGAGGAGCACAAGGCACAGGGAGCACGGGGCGAAGCGCAGCCGCGTGCGTGCGTGTGCGCACGTATTGTTGTTTCCTCTCTTTGCCCTCACACTTGTCTCCACACACTCGTTGCTGTGCTTTGGAAAAAGCCAACCAAATAAATCAGACAAACAGAAATTGCCAGCAGCCTCTTTTTTTTTGTTGTTGTTGTTGTTGTTGAAAAAAAATAACATTTAGAAAGGATTTGGCTGAGTAGATGCAGATGTCTCCACTGGAACGAGTCACCTTGGGCTCTCCTCAGCTCAGAGCTGCTGAAAATAGCCAGTGTTTGTGTTCGTTAGGGAGTGAGTTATTGCTGGGGAATCCCTCTGGCCCCAGAGCAGGCACTGCAGCAACCCTCTGCCCTCTCCCTGGCACACCTTCCAACTCTCCTGGGGTATGGGTCAGCAGTAGGATAAGCACCATCTCTGATATGCTGCTGGGATGGAACCATCCTAAGCTGGGGGTGAGAAGAGCTCAAAAGCCAAGGCAAGAGCCCAAGTGGTGTCCAGG
Source organism: Urocolius indicus (assembly GCA_013401255.1). Lineage (NCBI taxonomy): Eukaryota > Metazoa > Chordata > Aves > Coliiformes > Coliidae > Urocolius > Urocolius indicus. The sequence goes on along the minus strand of WBNH01008815.1, from coordinate 37,106 downwards.
CACTGGCAGTGTTTAGTTTACTATAGCTGCCGTTGTGTTGACTGCAGTGCCAGGCGTGATTTATCTCCTCCTAAAGTAGACACGTAAACAGGGCACATGAATCATGCCTTAAAAGTGCCTGTTTTTCCTCAGCAGCTGTAAAGGGAGCTTGGGATATGAGCTCAGAGGGAGTGGTTCCCACCCTTGCCACCGAGAGTGAGGTGAGGGCATTGCTCTCCTTCCTCCTGCACCTCTGCATCCTCTCCATCTGCCTGCCTCAGAGGAGCTGCTTAAAACACCATTCCCTTTCCTACTCTGTTTTCCTTAACCACCATTCTCAGAGTTTATAAAATCAACAGACCTGGCTTACACAGGGACAGACGTTCCAGATAAGCCATGGCCTCCTTAACAAGAGTTTCAACAAAGTTTTCCTTGCAGCACTCTCTCTGCCAGGGCCAGAGCTCTGTGGTGGGGAGCAGCACATCACCTGGCTGGATCTGAGAGGCTTTTTTTTTCCTCCCCCCAACCTCCTCCTGCTGCTGCTGCTGCTGTTTGCCTTGTGCAAGATCTCCTTTGCTAATCACCAGGCACTCCTGCAAATGACCGTGACCCCTTGCACTTGACACCCTGTCTCCTGCCCCAAGACAAATGGCTTGCTGCTCACTCCATCACAGCCAATCTCCCTGCTACACTTGATCTTTTCAGCATGTAGGAGAGAAGATTATCATTATTTATGAGGATAAAAAAAAAAGAAAACACCTCCTCAAACCCAACCTCCTAAAAATATCTCTTACTGTACTTAACCAGCTCAGTTCTCTCCAGTTAAAAGCTACTCCAGCAATTCACTTTGGATTCAGAAACAAAGCAGCAGCCACCAGCATGCATCACCCCAAGCCTGTAAAACACCTAATGAGCTCTTGTCTGTTTCAAAACCAGATTCTTTGTGGGGTGAGGTTGATGTGGAGGGATTATGAGAGGCAGTGCCTGCTCACATCATGGTTTGGAGGTTAAACACGAGTGGCACCAAGCAGCAGAGGGGAAGGAATTGCATCTGCACGGGGAGGATGGTGGAGAGCCGTGGGATGCAGCAGAAAGGTGAGAGTGAAGCAGGACTCTGAGGTCATGATTATATGTGCAAATGGAATACAAAAGGGAAGCTGAAGTCAGGCAGGGTCAAGCTGCTTTGATACTCTGCAGGTGGACTGGCATTAGGAGTGGGAAGAGAAGGGAAGCTTAGCTATTAGAGGAAAAAGCAGCACGTAATCCTGGCTCTGGAGATTCTCCATCTCTGCCATCAGCAAATATTCTTCATCATGACTTTGGGGCATTTGTTTAAAGATATTTGTGGGAGCTGTGGGCTTCTCTGAAAAAGGCCATTGCTCTTTTTTTTCTTGGAAACAGGATGACAGCTTGTCTTCACTTGCCTGAGACCTTCTTCTCACCATTTTTGGCTTTACTGAGCCTATGCCCTGTATTTGGCTGCTTTCCTTGCATCCACTGGGTGACCCACTGACTTGAGTTTGCTTTGAACCCTACTCTGCAGTGCTCATCCACGACCTTCTGTGACCCCAGCCTCCAACTTCTGTCCATGCTGTTTGGTGCTTTAGGCCTGACTGAGACCACAGCTGTGGCCTCATGGACCTGTTGAACTTTCAGTGTTGTTGCTCAGCTTGGCTTCATCACATTTACCTCCAGCCCCATGAGAGGCAGGTGGATTCCATCCCTATGGGGGGGAGAGTTTTTCCAGCCAGCTCTCACTCAACATCTGCAGGTGTCCCTGGATCCACTGGCCACAGGCAGAGCAAGCTGAGCCCTGGTAGAGTCAACTCAGGCACACCTGAGGTTGGTCACATAGTAGGGGAAGAAAGGCTGTTTATGCACCACATTTCCAGGGCTGATGTGGAGCTGCTCAGCCCCAAGGAAGCCCAGGGCAATGTGTGAAAGCACCTAGAATCAGGATGGTGAAGGTTGGGAAGGTCCTTGCAGAGCTCATCCACTGCCACCTCCTGCTAAAGCAGGTTCCCCTCACTCAGGGGGCACAGGAACTTGTCCACGTGGGTTTGGAAACCTCCTGAGATCCCTGGGCAGCCTGGGCCAGGGCTCCCTTACCTCAGCACCAAAGGACTTTCTCCTCCTATGCCAAGGGAACATTTTATGTTCCAACTTGTGCCCGTTACCCCTTGTCCTGTCGCTGGACACTACAATGATCCCCTGACGTCCTCCTCTCTTTGCCGCTTCTCACTGGTGAAGCTGGTGAGACCTGTGCTGCATTTCTTTGGAGTCCTTCATGCTATATCTCATTGCCTACTGCAGCTGCATGACACAACAGATTCCCCCCAGCAGCAGCCTCGATGGAAACTACCAAGACTCAGCCGACAGACCCAAAGTCTCAGCCGGGGGTAACTGGAGCTGCCCCACTGACGTCAGCTGGGCTCGGATTCCCTTTCCTCAGAGGCTGCATCAGAATGCCAGTGCTCTCAGCACCACAATACAAGGTTTGTGTGCACTGACATTCTAGACAGACACGGCTATCAGCACGTGCAGAGATCCAATTACCCTTTCCCCAGTTAGAAATAGCCAGAGGAGCACCGGGCATTGCATTGCACACTCAGCCCTCTGGCTTTGTGTTGATTGCAAGTGCAAGTGTCTGCTCCTTAAATTTAGCCCAGGGTGCAGACTGCTGGGCTGAGGGAGCAGGAATGATGCCTGGCTTTTGTGTCTGGAGGAGTTCATGCTAACAGGTCACTGAGTAAGTAGAGGGTGTAGTAAAGGCTGCTTTTCAACAACCTGGCACTTTGGGGGCTTCTTGTTAACTCTGTTGGTTAATCATAGAACCTCAAGGGTTGGAAGGGACTTGGAAAGCTCAACCCCCCTGCCAGAGCAGCAGCACCTAGAGCAGGGCACACAGGGATTCATCCAGCTGAGTTGGGATGTCTCCAGAGAAGGAGCCTCCACAGCCCATCTGGGCAGCCCCTGCCAGGGCTCCCTCAGCTCAACAGGGAAGAAGCTTTTCCTTGTGTTGCTTTGGAACCTCTTCTGTTCCAGCTTGTGCCCGTTGCCCCTTGTCCTGTCATTGGCCATCACTGAGCACAGCCTGGCTCCAGCCTCCTCACTCCTGAATGCAAGTTTCAGCTTAAAAGTTTGCAAGGTTACCAACTGGTTTAATTGCTCTCCTCTAAGCAATGGCTGGTTTTCACAGGGTTTGCAGGCACTGGCATGAAAACCTCAATTTAAAGTCAGGTTAAAGTTTTCCAAGAGGTTCCAAACCCCTTGAAAGTTCTGGTTGTGAAGGAAAATACACCCTTGTGCTCACAGGTGTAGACACAACCAAGGAAATCTTATTTCTTTAGAGGATCAGGTTAAAGAAAGCACCAATTAACTACTTTTGGGCAGTTTAGAGAGACAGAGACAGGGGAGCAGCCTACTGAACATTCACTCAGGATCTTGTTGTGTTTGCACAGTACCTGAGAGGAGAATGGACATGTTTCCTTGTCCCACTTATCTCCTTCCCACTCCTTCACCCACCCTCTGGCATTACCTCATCCTATTGAGTGGGAACTGAGAAGGCAAACTTGATAGCAGCATCATTCCCTTTAGGCATGGCTCCAAGAGCACTTTGCTTCCCCACACCAAGTGTGATGGTGGTTCCATACATGCTGAAGGATTTAGGCTTCTCTTGAAGCTCCATATGAAGCTCACAGCCATGAAGTCTTTGCTCCTGTTGGTCTCAGCCCATCTAGTGAGCATGCACCATGCTAATAAGCAGGTCCCTGAGACCATTGCTTTCAACTGAGACACTCTGTAAGACTCCCTGAAAGGTCTGAAATAGCAAAGACTGGGGGATCATGAGGATGCTGTGGATGTGTGTGACAAATCCAGGACCCTGCTGTGCAGCACATAGCTCAGGAGGTGAGAAAGTGTGATCCAATGCCTTGAGGAACCAGGATTGATTTCCTAATGGGCAACATAACTCTCCTGGGTAAATTGGGTCTTTTGGCTTGCATTTCACTTTAATGACAAGCCTTTGGGATGTGGGGTTATGTTTCCTTCTAGAAACACCATTGCCACAGCTCAGATGCCTCTCACCTCACTTCACCTACTGAAGCACCTAAATTAGTAGCAGAGTTTTGTGGCAGCTCCCATCCACCACAAAAGCATCTGGGGGAGGGGGGATGATTCAGCCTATCTGAAATCACAGCTACTGGTTGAGGAGCCTACATTGACTACTGGGAAAAGCTCAGCTGGACTACATCTTGACTTAGGCTACTTGGGTACCTCTCCACGTTGTGGGGTAGAATGTCTTTGTGTCCACAAAGAGCCTGCAAGCTGTTGGCTTGGATGGAAATGCCTTACTTAGTAAAACACCACTGGTATTCTTTGGTGTATAAAAGGCTGGCCAGCTGGAGGACAAAATGATGCAGTCCTTTGTCAAGAAAGACAGCAATTCAATGGCCAAAGGTGACATCTGGTCATAAAACTGCCCTCAAGAAAACATATTCCTGAGCATGTCTCCCACTAATGAGTGCCCTTGCTGAGCAACAGCTCATTCAGCCTTTCTGCAGTGAAGCCAGAGCTCCGAGGGCTTCAGTGCCCCAGTGTGGCTTTGTATATTGGCAACAAGCTATCCCAGCAAAACCCAGAACCCGTCTAATTTTCATTCCAGAAATTCCCAGCTGAAAGTAAGCTGATGCTCCCTTACCCTCCTCTCTGCCTCCAGGATGGACAGCAGCTCTCTGCAGCTCGTGTGTTCCTCAGCGAGGCTGTGACAAAACAACCACAACTATTCTTGCAAGTGGGGCAGCTGACATCACTTGACTTCTGATGGTTTCCTCCTCAAGGGCAGGTATGAACTATCCTTTACATCTTTGGGCTTTTGGCTGCTATTTGGGTTCAAAAGCAATAGCTTCTAGAGGAACACAGACAAAAGCATCCCCAGGCAGACCTTCTGACTAGTCTGTCACTATTGGAGTGAGGGGACCCAGCCTGGAGACCATGAGCTCATGTCTTGCCTGGATTAGGGAGGAATCCTCAAGGAGACACTGAATGGCACTCACCCATTTTGGGGTTGGTGGTGGGTTTTTTTTGCCTTTCCTGGGACAGAAATAACAAGCAACAACTGCACAGAGCCCTCTGGGTCCCAAATAGACTTGTCTGCTCCCTCTGTACCAACCTGCCAGGCCCAGACATGCATGCTGCTTTTCCACATCAGTCTGCAGGGGCTTCTAAAAGAGGGGATGTCAAGTGCAATGGCTGCAAGCTACCTAAAAAAGATGCTCCCCCATTCCCTGTCCTCCCACACGTTGTGTCCTGGTGAGCACAAAAGCTGAAGTGAACTTGGCACGTGGGAACTCAGACTTGGAGGGAGTTTGGAGTCTGCAGCTCAACCTAAAGATGAGTGAGCTGTCTGGGGTGAGGGGTGTTCCAAGAGGCTGTGTAGGCTTTGCTGGTGCTGGGACAGGATGGTGAGTGTCTGGTCTGATTCTGGGAAGTTGTCTTGCTGAGCTGGATGCTTTTCAGCTCCAAGCTGATTCCTCTGCTTTAAAGGGCAACATCTTACTTGAACTACACAGCCTCAGAGTCTTTCCTTTGGCTCTGGCATGCATGAGTACAGAGGGCTGAAGTCTACACCCAAATGCAAGAGAAATCAAGGCTGAGACAATCAGAGTGTTGTTTGTTAAGGAAAGGGGAGGGATTCTCATCCTGGGAGCCATCATTTTCAGTCCCTACCCATCCTGAGCCATGAACTAGTCACACAGCCAGCCACCCTTATCCCATCACAGCACATGGATGGAGCAGCACCTCCAGGCAGAACATCCAGCCCTTGATGCAGCTGGGGACAGAAAAAGAAAAAGCTTGGTGGGAGAGGAGAGAGGAGAAACAATGCTGAGCATTGGGAGAAGAGAGAAAAGCCATGAGGCTGGGAGAGCGATGGATTGAAAGGTGACAGGTCAGTGGATCAGAGGGAGATGAATGCTGTGTGGGTCTGAAGCACAAGCAGGAATCAGAATCTCTTGTCTCCTGTGACTCAGAGTCATGGGGTGACCATGGGCACCTTCCTTCACTGTTCACTCTCTGGAGTAAAAAATGCATGCAGAATTATCCATCAGGAGGGAGCTCAACCTCCATTGGGAATGTTAATTAGGAGGAGAGGAGGAGCAGGAAAAGAAGCAAATAAACAGAGAGTGTAGCCAAATAAACAGGAGGTGAGGCAAAGAGAGTCTTGCTTAGGGTTTTGCCACCAAATCCTGACTCCTCAGTATCTCTGTGTCCCGAGAAGCCAAAGGATTGGTCACAGCAGTACATTCTCTGCTCTCCTCTGGTTTCATTCAGTCACCTGTGAGTGTCTGTGTGCAAGAGGTGGAGCTGAGACCAACCTGAACCCTGCACTTTTCTCAACTGGAAACAAAATGGGCACTCCCTGCTTTCCACTTGCTGGTTTTATGACAGTTTGAAATTAGATGGGTGAGGTGTTTCCTTGCCAGCACCATCTATCTTGGTCTAATTACACAGGCTGTGCTAATTGCAGGAGCCATCCTATAGAACCACAGCCATTCCTCTCCTGCTCTTCTAGGGAGGGAAAACGCTGTCCTGCTCATTCTATCTCTCCCTCCTCCTCTGTCTTTCTCTCCCTCATGGGTGATTATGCTCCTGAAAGGATAATTAAAGGATTGCAAAGAGAAAGGGACCTGGCAGAGGAGCAGTGTTCCTGGCTCTGGAGAAGAGTGATGGGTCTGGAGCCTGGCTTACAAGTTGCAGAACAGAGAGCTGGAGGCTGAGAATCCAGCAAGTCAGCAAACCCCTGGGGACAGAGAGAAACAGCAGATCTTGCAGTGCTTCCTCCTTGATGGTGAGGGAGCTGGGAAGGTGTTTGCTTCTCTGCTTAGCTAATTTAGCTTGAGACACTAGGGTCAGTGAGATGCACAGGTACCTCAAATCCCTGCAGAGCTGCTGCTGGAGGTAGCACAGAATCCCAGCATGGTGGGGGTTGGAATGGACATCCAGAGCTCATCCAGTGCTAAAGTAGGTTGCCTTGCTGGAAAATGGGCTTGGTAAAATCAAAGGTGCCTTGATGTAGAGGGGTGTATGTAGATCTACAGATAGAAAGCCTTTAGTTTTGTCTGCTTTTACCATACCTGGATGCAATGGCTGTATTTACACTGCCAAAGTGAACCAAACCACAACGCTTTCTCTTCTGCTGTCCCTCACGCTCTGTTGCAGGGCTTCCTCCATCCTAGAGCTGTGATTGTCCATGGGCAAGAACCTGTTTCTCTAGCTCAGGCTGCTCAGAGCCCCATTCAACCTGACTTTGAACACTTCTAATGATGGGACATCCACAACTTCTCTGGGCAACCTCTTCTGATGATCAAAACGTTTCTTCCTGATGACCAATCTAAATCTCCTCTCTTTTAGTTTAAAACCATTACCTCTTGTCCTGTCACTACAGGCACTAGTCTCTCCAGGACCATTGCTGGTGGGAAATACTAAGGCTCTCACCAGGTCTGCCTCCTTCCACAGCCCTCCAGTTCACTTCATCCATGGAACATGGGGGTCTGGAGTTGATCCAGAGCTTGCTTACTAGTGACCACTAGACCTGCCTGGATGGGAGCCAGCTAGTGCCATGCACCTCTGCTCCTCTCTGCTTTTGGAGAAAGGACAGTGCCAGAAGTGTGAAAGGATGGAGGAGTTTCCCAGGCTTGTTGCCCCTCTCAGCTCCTGCAGCTTGCAGCTGCAGCCAGCCCAGGCAGCGGGGATGCTCTGAGAGGTCTGCTGCCATCTACGGCCCATCAGAAAGAATGCAAAAGCAGGCAAGGAAGCTGGGGGCTGGCTGCAGCCTGGGCTTGCCTCAGGGCTGTTTCCCTCCTGTGAGGGACAGACAGGCTTGGATGTGGAGATGTGGATGAGGAGGAAGGGAGGTGATCTCTGAAAGATGCCTCATGGCAATTCTTTCCCAGCACAGCTATGCCATGAAAAGCTTCAGTCTCAGGATCCACAGGAGTCCAGGGTTCTGCCAGATGTTTGACTCTGACACCAATAGCAGCTAATAAGTGCAGAGACAAGAGAGACAGGAGCTATCTGTGATAGTCTGAGGGCTGTGGGTGATGCTGCACTGCTGCCCTGCAGGCAGCACACAGGCAGACACACACACACACACACACACACACACACACACTCTTGAAGGGCTTTGTAGACATTTCTACCCTTGTCATTTCTCCCTCTTTTCCCTTTTACACCCTGGTGTCTCCAGAGCAGATGCCTGGAGAACACCCAGCTCTGTTGTTGGGATTGCCACTGCACCAGCATCCCCCAACCCTCAGGGAACTGTTTCAAACGTACATAAGGAAAAGGTTGGAAGGTGATTATTTTGTCCTGGCAGGCTTGGCACCAGGTCATTTATCATCTCTACACCCTCTTTGACATATCAGCTGCAGGACACCCTTTCCCTGCCACTGCAGCTCTTCCCAGCAGGCAGAAAGCCTTTTCCACCTTTCCCACCCTGGGGACTGTGTGCCCACACTGCTGGCTGACCTGAGAGGGTCTCGCTGTCCTTCTCAGCTTGTGTCTCAGTGTCTGAGCATGTGCCAGTGTGCCTGCATCCACCACACATGACTCAGGGTGTGCCTAACACGAGCTCCTGGTGCCAGTGCTGCTGTTGCTGCGCGTGCTGCACAAGCGCCGGGGCTGCCCGTGAGCGGCTGTGCCTCTCTCCTTCCCTCTCTCCCTCCCTCCCTCCCTCCTTCCTGGCTAAGGCAGAGAAAGCATTCCCAGTGTGGATGGCTACTGCTAATGGCCCAGGAATCCTCAATGCAGCTGTTTGTTCTGGCACCGAGGCAGCAGCGAGGTCCTGAAGTCAGTTGAACCGCATCGACTTCCCTGCCAGGGTCAGATTTCAGAGCTATGCGATTGGGGATGCCCCCAGTGAATGTTTTCCAGCACCTGGCCTCCTCCTCCTCCTCCTCCTCCTTCCCTGAGCTTGCCATCACTCCTGCTCCAGGGAAACCTAAGCCCTTGCAACACAAGCAAGTGATTTACAACCCTGAGAAACCCCCTCGGCACAGCCAGCCAGCGAGGCAACAGGGGTGCTATTGTGATGGTCTGTTGGGCCACAGCAGAGGACCCCCAGGCCAGACCCTCTTCCTCCCTTTCCCCTTCCCCAAACCTGGCTCCCGTGGCCCTGTGACCCTCTGACATCTGGGAGACTGGTGTGGCAAAGCACGTAACTGAGCTGCCCGCTGTTGGCTGGCTCTGTCGGAGCCCATGTGTCTGCTGTGGGAACCCGAGTGTTTAACTGCAGAAATCAGAGAACCTGAGGCCAGGCTGGGGTGGCAGCTTTAGCTTCATGGCCCCAAGGAAACACCCTGTCATTCCAGCTCAGTGCAGCCCACTCCATGGAGGAGTCAAGCACATAGCTGCTGGGGTGAGATGGGCTCAGCTGCAGGGCCACAAAGCGCTCTTGAGAGCATCCTGTGGCAAGGAGTCCCACTCTTATGTGAACTTTTGGGGGTTTCTCACTGCAAGAAGGACATGGAGGGGCTGGAGCATGGCCAGAGATAGGCAGTGGAGCTGGGGAATGGGCTGGAGCATAAGGATGCGGGGGAGGAGCTGAGGGAATGGGGGTGTTGAGCCTGGAGAAGAGGAGGAGGCTGGGGCTGGGGATCTGTCTGTGCTTCCAAGTGACAGGACAAGAAGAAACAGCCTCAGGTTGCCCCAGGGGAGGTTGAGGCTGGAGCTGAGGCAGAACTGTTTCCCTGAGAGGGGTGTCAGCCCCTGTGCCAGGCTGCCCAGGGAGCTGGGGCAGTGCCCAGCCCTGGAGGGATCCCAAAGCCGTGGGGCTGAGGTGCTGAGGGCTGTGGGTCAGTGCTGGCTGTGGCACTGTGAGGTGAGGAGTTGGGCAAGATAACCTTGAAGATCTTTTCCAACTGAAGTGATTCTTTGCTTCTGTGATCAGCTTTTGAAGGCTGCAGACTCACTGGGTTTGCATTTGCCCCACTTCTTCCTGCAGCCACCAGAGCCCCGTGTGCAGGAGCATTAAAGAGCGTGGCACATAAATCTCCCTGCTCTGAAGGCCAAGTTCATTCTCAGAGCTGATGACTTTTACAAGAAACCAATGCACTCTTCCTGCAAGGCAGACAGAAACACACACTAGCAGGGTATTTCCCACCCTTCTGGGTATTAGCAAATGTGTCTCTTTCCAGTCTTCTGCCTGGTTTTTTTTTTAGGGGCTTTATGCTATTAGATGAACCCGTGGTGGAAGGCAAGGAAATGGAATTAAGCATTGATCTACCCTGCCTCCTGGGAGCTCTGTGAAAGGCAGCATCCCAATGTTTCCTGCTTAGGCTGTAACAATAACACTTAGAAAGGAGGAAAAGAGGAGTGGGAGCATTAATTAGACTGAGAAGACAGTTAGGTTGCACTGCCTGTGGACCCATTGAGTAGGTAGCCACACAGATGGTGCACAGGACTAGGCAGATGCACAATAGATGATGTGTCCAGAGAGCACTGGTGGCCAAGGGAGCAGAACTGGCACCAGTTCAGTGCAGAGGCCTCCCTCACCCTTACAGTAAAGAAGTTATTCTTTGTGTTTGGGTGGAACTTCTTGTGTTTCAGCTTGTGTCCATCACCCCTTGTCCTGTCACTTGAGATAACAGAAAAAGAAGTGCTGTCCCATCCACTTGACATAAACCTTTTACATACTTGTAAGCTTTAATGAGATCCCCCTGAGCTCAGACTCCCCTTCCCCAGGCTGAACAGCCCCAGGGCTGCAGCCTTTCCTCCTCACACACATGTTCCATCCCCTCAGCACCTTGGGAGCCCTCCCTGGCCTCTCTGCAGCAGTTCCCTGTCTCTCTGCAACTGGGGAGCCCAGCATTGGCCACAGGGCTCCAGCTGAGGCCTCAGCAGCTCTGGCAGAGCAGAGGGGCAGCAGAAGCTCCCTGGCCCTGCTGCCCACATTCTGCTGGATGCCCCCAGGCTGCCACTGGCTTCTTGGCCACTTTGAGCACAAAGGGAGGTGGGAATCTGCTGCGTGGATTGCACACATTGATGCACACATGCTTACTCGGGACACTGAAGGGTATCTTTAGGATATTGGGATGCTGTGCAAGTGCCTGGCAGCTATGGGGCTGTGAATAAGAGACCCATTGAACTGAAGCCAGCTGTGGAGAATGTAATTACACAGTTAAACTCAAGAGACCACTGACAGTTACACAACAAAGGAAACCCAGCCTCACTGGAGGCAAATTGCTTTTGTTCTGCTTGAGAAAGGGAGGTTTTGTTAACAGCCCAGATATCTGCTTTCAGACAGGAACACAGCAATCACAGCACCACAGAATCCCAAGGGTTGGAAGGGGCCTGCAAAGCTCATCCAGTGCAACCCCCCTGCCAGAGCAGCAGCACCTAGAGCAGGGCACACAGGGACTCATCCAGCTTGGGTTGGGATGTCTCCAGAGAAGGAGCCTCCACAGCTCATCTGGGCAGCCCCTGCCAGCAATCTCTCACTGCATTAGATATCTCTACCCATGCTGATGAGCTTCCCTGTCCTAGAGGGCTGCCACTCTGGCCTGAGGCTGTTCAAATATCAAGTCAGCTCACCTCATCCTCCAGCCATCACCATCATCTTGCAAGAAAAACCCACAAAGCCCTTCCAGGACCACACTAAAAATGTGGTGATTCATTTAGGACATGCTGGTTGCTTCCTTCTCTCCTTCTCTGAAACTCATTTGTGTGCAGGGGGGATGGTCTCCAGGCTTTCTGAAGATTCTGATCAGCTTGCTTGAATCTGTCCTCTGCTGGGAAATTGCCTTAGAGAAGGAAGGTAAAGCTCAAGATGTGTTGGGTATGGAGATGGAGGTGGTAGGCTGGGAGGTCTCTGGGACAATCACTGCTGTGAGCCTGTGAGAAATGTCAGGGCTGATGGGGAAAGACTTTGGTACATTTTCTTAGTCATGTGCAGAATAAGCTGTGTTGTAATTGCTTTGGTGAGGTGCTGGAGCTCCTTTACAAAGCCTCAGTGACAGTCTGTCTCCCTTCCCTGCCCTACCATCCTCTGCTAGAAAGCTGCTGCAGACACTCAATGCTGTTTCCTTCACTGCAATCTAAGGTCATTACCTCCTATCCCTGAGGGTCATGAGGAACATGTTTTTTTTCTCTTCATTCCTCTGTGCTGAAGCCTTTTATGTGTTGGGAGGCTGTAACCATGAGTCCCCTTGATCTTCTCTAGGCTAGACAGACGTCTTCTCAGCCTCACAGATCATGAGTTCTCTGCTGCTCTTGGGCCAGCTCAGGACACAGATGGGAGCCTGAGCCAGTGACCTTTGTGATTGTGATAAGGAGATTTATGGCAACCAAAGAATGTTGGCTTTATTAATGCCTCCAGACAGAGTCAAAAGCTTCTCTTATGTTCTCTGATGTAGTATGTGGAACCTCTAGAAGGAAGAGATCAAAGCCTCAACCTTGAATCCAGACAGGCAGAGTAAAAGGCAGAGGAGCTGTGATTTGCCAGCCTTTGATGCTGAGGACTTGGTTTGCAGTGTTGTGGTCGTGTTCTGAGTGGGACTTGGTGGGGGAGGGGGGTCTCAGGCAGTTGCTGGAGGGGATTCTCCAACATACAGGCATACTGGACATAGGCTGGCAGCTATGGACTGTGAACAAGAAGCCCAGTGACCTGAAGGCCACTGCAGTAGCTTCGTGGGCCTGTGGAAAGCCAAACAAGAGGTGGCCATGAGTCATTGACTGACAGAGTGGGGATAAAGTCACCTCCTACACTGGGTATGCAGGGGGATTGGACTAGATGATCTCTAAAGATCCCTTCCAACCCTTCCAATCATTCTATGATTCTGTGATTCTATGTGAGAAAACATTATTCCTGGGCTCTGTTATCTAAGAGTGGGGAGGCTGCTGAGCAACAATGAACCAAAGGGATGCATAGGGCAGATGCATGACCTTTGAGCCCAGAATCTTCCAATGTGTCCTCAGCAGCTTGATGGAGGCTGTGCTGACAGTTCCTTGGTAGGTAGATACAGACTAAGCACATCCCTATGGCCTGAGGAACACTCACTGAGTCTTTCCAGGGAGGGAGATGGATAGTTCTTAATAGCATCACCAGAGCTTGGCTGCAGGAGCTGTGGAGTGACCTGCAGTTGTGGGACATCAGCTGCAATGAGGAGATGGCAGGTTTAAGTCACTCATGCAGCATGGATCCGTGGCTGCAAGATGCTGTGGCACAGAGGACTTGCAGTGACTGAAGGCATGACTGAAGCAGGCTTGCTGATGGAAGAGGCTGTTCAAAGCAGAGCAGTGCTAGCTCACAAGTTTGATGTGTTAGTGGAGTGGACTAGTGTTGGATTTTCTCCTGTGGGCAAACCACTTTTCTCCTTTAAAAGAGCTCTGGAATTTGATGGAGTCTTTGAACTCCCATGACTAAATCACATTAAATGCTCTGCTTTTGTTACCTGTGAGCTTGGCAGGTCCTTGACCTCTGCCTGAAGGAGCTGCAGAGCCATGCTGGGCTGTGATACCCTTGATCTTGACCTCTGGTCATACTGCAGCTTGCTGGCAAAGGTGAAATGAGCATTTGCATGCTAAAGAACAGCATGAGGGAGGGATGTTTCAACCAAAGGCTCCCAGAGGCCACCTCTCCTGACAGTTCAAGAGTTTCACAGGCTTGTACATGAGAAATAAGAAGAAACAGGAGACAGACTTGGAGAAAGCAAACTGATAACCCTGCACAAAGTCACCCTGCTCAGCAGACTTGGAGCCTGAAGCAATCTCCATGAGCATGCAGATGCAAGGGGAGAGGGAAGACAGTTACTTCAGAGTGGCTGCTGAAACCACAGCGCTGTCGTGCACAGTTCCCCTTGTAACCTCTCAAATCCATTAACTGAGCCTCTTTTCCATCCCACTTCCCTTCCATCTCGGGTTGATTTGCAGCAAGAGGCAATGAGAAAGCAGAAAGCTTCTCTTGGCCAGGCTCCATCCTCTACAAGGACAAGCAGACCCTGGGGAACACCAGCCCCATCCTCATTTTCCCTTCGGATCTATTCCTGTGCTGGTGTCAAACACCTCTGAAGGAGCTGCTAGAGCCAGAATGCCCATGAGATGCACATCTCTGTGTATATGTTCCCCTCCTTGCCTTGGCAACTGAAAATAAAGCCCCATCTGAAAGGAGACACCAGATTCACACAATGGATTCTGGAGGGGGAAGGCAGGAAGATGTTCTTTTTGGCTGCTTGCCTACAGCAAAAGCATCCACCCCTCTCAAGCCAATGGATCCCTATTAGTGACTCCCTGGGGGAGGCACAGGAGAGATATCAGACATCAGCAATTGTAGGACAAACACGTTTTGAGGCCACAGATAAGAGGCTGTTGCTGTTAGGCTTATCTTCATGCAGGTTTGCAGCAAAACACTTCTCCCTTCTGAGGAACATATGGCTCAGGGCCCAGAAATTGGGGTGTAAAGCTGATTTGGTGATAACTCCCTCAGATTTCAGTTAGTACCTAGAGGCTTCGAAAGCCAAACCTAAAGAATCAAGTTGGATAAAGGACAGTGACAGGTTAGGTGATGAAAGTGAAAGCCACCATACTCTTACTTTCAGTATCTCCCCCCTAACTCTTTAGATGTCTACTTTGTCAGCTCCTTCCAGAGGATGATTTGATGAACACAGGAGGAAGAGAATAGTATTTGCTCCCTTATTTCTCCCTAGCCTTTAAGGACATGGGCAGCCAGACATGTATTAGGAATGTGAGTTCTCATTCCTTTATCTGGTGGGTTTTAAGGCTGATTTTCTTTGAGCCTCAGTTTCTAGAGCCACGTGTTGAGGGGGACGACGACACACACAGCTCATGTATAAAATAGAAGCAAATATTTCCCTGTCAGGGCAGCAAAAAGAAGCTGGAGATGATGAACTCCAGAGGGTCAGAATAGGAGAAGAAAGAAAAGAAACAGAAACCTGTCCTTTTTCTTTTTTGAAAGCTGATGACAGTTCAAGCAATTGCTGTAATTTTGGGGATATTTTCCTGGTGTAATGACTCAAATGTGTTGCTAAGGCAGGGTGTCCTTCACTGCACCACTGAGTGCAGCCTGCAACCTTCTCTCAACCAGGAGGAGAGCGAGATGTCCATTGTACTGCAGAGGCTGAAGAGGGATTTTTTTTTTTCCTGATGTAGCAGAGAAGTAAATGAGTGACCAGGTGAATTGTTGGCATCAAGTGGCAAAATACATTTGGAGCAGAAAGTGTTTGTGGAAACCAGGAAGCCCCTGAGAACATCCTGCTGATGCCACTGACCACAGACACAGACACAACAGCACTGTCTCCTTTCCTTTCCTTTCCTTTCCTTTCCTTTCCTTTCCTTTCCTTTCCTTTCCTTTCGTTTCTTTTTGTTTTTTTTTTGTTTTTTTGTTTTCTTTTTCTNTCTTTCACTCTCTCTTTCTCTCTTTCACTCTTTCTCTCTCTTTCACTCTTTCTCTCTTTTTTTTTCTCTCTTTCACTCTTTCTTTCTCTCTCTTTCTTTCTCTCTTTCTCTCTTTCTTCTCTCTCTTTCCTCTCCTCTTCCCTTCTGCTTTCCTTCCCCACCTCCATCAGCAGCTGCCTCCCCAGCCCGTCCCATGGCAGCTCCAACTCTTTCATGAGCAGTGTGTGGTATTATGACTCTGTCGAAGCTGAGCCCTGCCAGCACACCTCAAACCACAGGTATCTGACCCTGTCCCAAGCCCCACAACACTGATTAATGTCCTGATTCACAGCCTCATAAGGTCGGCAGCATCGGTAGCCAAGACAGGACACCATCCCCCTCCCTGCCCTCTCCCCTTCTCCCCTCAGACCCCTCTCCCTTTAGCTGGAGGGGATGGGAGAGCTGTTCCAAAATAACCACGGGTCAGGAGCCGTGGGCAGGGAGCTGCCAGCGGTGCTGGGAGCTTTGCATGGCCAGGGTGCTGCTACAACAAGGCCACCTCTGTGATTAGGGCACATTAAGCCCTCAGTGAGGTGCAGGCAGCTCTGGGGCATGACGTCCTCCCAGCTCCAGCCAGTCAAGCTCTGGCATCTCCCTCGTCTCCTCCTTTTGCTGGGCATTGGAAGGGAGGGGCTGGAGGGTTTGATGTGCTGCCTACCTGGAGCTGAGGGCAGAACCATGGGAGGAGGGAGAAAAGCTGCTGTGGCTGCTTGTTCCTTGGCAAGAGTGGGAGGGGAGGGAGGGGAAAGGTGCCTGGAGTGGAAAGCACAGGCTGTGACCCATTGCAAGAGGCCAAATCAACCCTAAAGCACACTACAACGGGGCAGCTGTGCATCTTCCCACGGGACAGGAGCATCCCCACGCTCCAGGGGTGTCAGGTGGGGGTGGGAGTCCCCAGTGACCCCTGTTTCAAGGCTGTTGGTGTGTCTGTAGCAGGGACCCAGCCAGGGAGTGGGATCTGCTGTAGGGGAAGGAAGAATGGTGCTACTAAGAAGCCAAAGGGAAAGTGGTGAGAAAGGAAATGCAGAAGAGATGCAAAAGCTGCTGCCACAGCAGGGAGACAAAGGGTAATTGGTTCTTCTAGGGGACTAGCAGTGCTGATAACGAGGGCTGACACTGACAGCACAGTAGAAAGGAGTCAGGCACCAGGCTGGGAAAGGAGCTGTGTGCTTGTCTGCTAAGTTTCTGTGCACATCCTATGGATCCTCACCCACCTCTGCTCCCAGAGATGATGCTGACAGCTACTAAGCATCATATTTGGCTGCAGTGCAGTTACAGGAGAGGTAGCTGATTCACCTCCGTGCCAGCAGAAACAGCACAACTGGCAGGTGGAGGGATGCAGGGATCCACCTGAGCTGTCTGCTCCTACTCCATCCAGCTCAGGCAGTTCACCCTTTGCCTTGGCCACTTTTTCTGCTTATCTGAGGAACTCACAGCCCTTATCAGCTGGGCAAGTGCTGAGTCAGGTTCAGCCAAGCACATGCCCGCATCCATCCCTACGGAGACCTTCCATGTGCTCAGACTTATTGGCACGAAACCAGGGATGGATCCTTTCCTGGGTGCAAAACAAGGGCTGACTCTGTTCCATGTTCACCAGCTGAAGCACTCGCCCCTCCCTCTGCTCCTCCATAAACCTGAGTCATCTTTGGCTGATGCCAGAGTAAATGAGGAGTGTGTGCAGTAGCTGTGAATTTGGAATGGCCTGATTTCACACTTCCAGCCCTACCAAATGTGTGTGAAATGCACTTAAGTTTCAATTTGCTGATCACACAGACATTGTCAATGGCACTGAGGGATGCAAGGCCAAAACCAGCATAAAAGTTGGGGTGGGAGCAGAAGAAAGAACCCAGTCCTCTGTTGCACTGTCTGCTTACAGCACTGGTGCTAAATTGGCTCAGCTCTCAAGAGATTCAGACATCATGATTCGGTATCCTTTAAGAAAAGGCCCAAATCTCCAGTGGAATTCAGCCCTGTCCTGTGGTTTGAAAAATCCAGTCCTGCCAGCATGATTGTCATCCTTCCCCAGCACCACCACAGCCAGAAAGAAGAGCGACACTCCTCCCTCCGCTTCAGATCTCTCCCCAAATTGCTCTTGTTTAAATGCTTTCAAGAAGGCATTAATTGCACAAGGCAGCCAGCCACAAGGCAAGCTACTGAAGCATGGCTGAACATGGTTTGGAGAAGCATTTGGAAAGTAGCGGGTGGGGGGGTTGTCATCTGACCCAAATCTCTCATTCTGCAGAATCCTCCCCTTTCCCATGCTGATGCATCCCAGGGCCAGCAGATTATGACCAGCATGTGCCAGTTGGGCACTTCCAGTTTACCCTCTTGCTCTCTCTTGATTTCCCTGCAGTGATAGACTGATTGACATCAGATGAGGCTCTCTTGGCCCTTCTGCACTCCACAGGAACACCAGTGATTGACTCCAGCAGAAGGCTCCGGCCCCTTGAGCTTTGTGGTTTCTTATGATGAGGTTACAGCAAATCACAGAGAAAATTCTGATTCCCGGGGAACGAGACGAGAAAACAAAACCCAAAGCAACAGCAAACATGCTTCACTGTGGTGCTGAAAGGCTGACAGAGGCACACCAGGCGTGCTGGGGAAGGAGCTGGAGATGAAGCTGGTGCTGTGCAGTGGGATTGTACGGTGGGATGCTCTGAGACTGTTTAACAATGCCAGGACATGAGTCAGAGCCACGGTTGTACCCACACATTCCTCTGGATAAGAACACACACACACACCAGCTTTGTACCAACCCCTCTGCCTCTGTCAGCTGAGGAAATAAGACCTTGAGGCCCACCTAGGTTCTGTGGGGTACAGCCAGAGATGGGTCTGTGGTGGGATGCTCTGCAACTGAGGATATGGGGCAGCTCTGACACGTGACACTGTTGCTGACAACTGAAGCCAAGCAACCAGCCCTGTTATCCTGCTTTGTCCCCATCCACTGGCTAGCCTGGATAAACAGTCCTGCTAATTTAGCACAAGTGAAAAGAAGCCATGTCTGCATTAGACACGGTGCATCAGCCCCTCTGACCACCTACTGGCATGTGGCTTAGTAACCAAGACCATTTAGACTGAGAGAAACTTTCCACCTCAGTGCCTGTGGAGCCACCTCTCTCCCTTTTATCCTTTTTCTGGGAAGAACAATATAAATAAACCATGTTTCCAAATGCACAGAGTCCACTTTCCCTCCCCACAAGTCCTCTGTGCCTTTGCTTCACGTACAGAGCAAGAAATGCCTGAGAGCACCGAGAAAGCCAACTGAGCGAGTTAAATCTCAGCTCCTGGACTCATCTCCTTGCTGCAGAGGCCGTTTTAGAGCAAGCAATTCAGTGGGTTTAACCTTGAAGGCACTGGAAGAAAACACAAGCTCAGGGAAAAGATTTGGGGCTACCAGCTCTGAGAGGTCAGAACTCTTCATGAGCTGCTGGTTCTTGATAAGTCATCCATTCCAACCAAGTCTGCAGCTCTGTGGGTTGGTCATCTCTTAGCAGTCTCCTCTCTTATCAGCTCCCTCCCACTTTGAAAACCTCTTGCTGTGTTTTTACTGAGCTGAGTGAAATTGCCAACCACAAAATAGCTACAGCATCTGATGGTGCTTTATTGATCTTGCTCTTCGAGTGCAGCCAGGAGAAAGAGGTCATTTCCTTGCAATCACTCGCCAGAACCCCTCTCTCAAGAGCTACTTTAAGCTCTGCTTGCTCAAGGTCTGAAAGGAGAAGTGGTTTGAGGCGTGGGAGTGGAGAAGAAAGTCAAAGTGGCATTGGAGGGGGAGGCAGGGGTTTAGTCAGTAGAAGCAGAATGGATGGAAATGGCACATGGAGCCTGTGGAAATCAACCTGCTGCTTCCACTTGACCTTTTGAGTTTGATTTGGACCTTTGCAAAACAAGAGGTTAATGTGTTTTAATTAACAAGATCGATGAATTAATTACTCTGCTGGCCAGGCTGTGGTTTCCTATGGCTGAGCAGTCTCAGGAGCCCCTGGAACTGTTTTATGACTAAATCAAGTGGGTTAGAATCCGTTCTCAGGTCTGATGGGTAAGGGAAATGGCAGTGACATGGTCTGAGTGCAAGTGAGCCCCAGCAGCAGCCAGAGTCAGCGTTGTCTTTTGGTGGGTTCCATGTGCCTACAGCAGTGATCTGAAAGCAGCCTCATGTGCCTTCCAGCTTGGTCCAAAATGTTGCTGTCTTTCTCCCTAGACTAGTGAAAGAAAAGCCAGAGACAGAAATGACAGAGCAGGCTGTCATCACGGTGAGAACAGCACAGTGCAGCAAAGGGTGAACAGAATCAGGTTCAGATGATGCTCCTGGGTCCATCAGTCCCATCCTCCCTGATCCTTCTAGCTTCTGAAACCCTCCTGAGTTAGGAAATGTCCCACTCTGTCTGCTACCAGCTCCGTTCCTGTGGTCAGTGTGTAGGATGGGCTTGGATGCTGCAGCCCCTTGAGTGCTCAGTGCAGGTGGGAATAAATCAAGGCAATAAGGTGATGATTAAACGACTTCATAGTAGTCCTAAACAGTGGCAGAGTCCCCTCCAAAAGCCCCTCTCTCAGGTAAATGGTCATTTATTCTGTACTATGTGACCAAGAGATGGTAGTTCCCTCCCATACAAAGTGCCTCAGCCCTTAACCCACGGCAAACACGGGTGAGCTTTTGCAGATCACTCACTCTTCTGTTAGGACATCCCCCCCTTTAGCTCCCAAACCACAGTTCAGTGAAGAGAAGGTTTTCTGGGGACACCCAGTGACTTTCAAGCCTGCCTTTGCAGATACAACTGAAGCAGCTTCTTGCTCTCAGCGTGGCAAGACCGAGGAGATTAATACACTGAAATGCTTGGAGAGAGGGGAAGGGAGACTTGAAGTGAAGATAACATCGAGGAACCCTGATAAGCAGCAGGGCAGCCATGTGAAAAATGAGCTAAGCAGCCTGCCTTGAGTGCTGAGACAGCAAGTTCTGTCTCCGGCCCTCGCCCCAGACACTGATCTAGGAGGAGGTCCTTTCTGAGAAGGCCAAGTCTCCTTCTGATGAGCCCTTATCTGACAGACAGCTGCTACTCGAGCTTATTGCAGTGGAAAGACTCAGAGGCACCAAACACCTTTGGACTTGGAAAGCTCATTTGTTCTGCACTTCAACAGGGTCAGAGAGTTGGGCTAGGGCAGGATGGCTGTGCTGCCCAGTCCTGCCTGGCTTGACCATTTCACTGTCCCTGTAAGAAACAGAGCAGAATACAGCTAATGTAAGCTCTTCTTTTAGGAAGAACTGTTTCCCTGAGAGGGTTGTCAGCCCCTGTCCCAGGCTGCCCAAGGAGGTGGGGGAGTCCCCAGCCCTGGACATGTTTAAAAGACACATAGATGAGGTGCTGAGGGCCATGGGTTAATGATGGGCTTGGCAATGTGAGGAGAGAGCTTGAACTCAATGAGCTTTATGGTCTTTAACAACCAAAATGATGCCATGATTTTGTGTAGGTACCAACTGTGTTGTATCTGAGCTTGTCCAGGTCACTTCTGAGTCTTGGAAATCCCTGTTTATGTCTGTGCTGCTAAATACAAGTGCTGGGTTCTGGCCTCTGGTCCCAAGGCCAAGTGGTACAGCATGTCTACTAGCCTAAACTCATTTTTCCCCCCCAAAACCTGAGTGTAGTCATACCCAATACATCTGACCTATGTAGTCCTGCACCAACACTGGCTCTACCTGCAGGGCTCCTCTGCTCAGGGGAATGATGTGCTGATGATCAAACTGTGTGGCTGAGGGAGGGGGATTCAGAACCCATACTGAGCTCACCCTGGATCTCATCACTCCCATTGCTGTACACAGTGTATTTGTCACCAAAGAGGGAGAGGTACAACAGGGATGGGGTGTGGGTCTGTCAAACAGAGGGTTTGAGGGGGCTTTACAGCACTGTAGCATGACTGTACAAGCATGATGTCAGGGCAAACCTGCACACATTGCTGCTGCTCATCCCTTCTTGCTCCCATCTCTGACTCCTTCACGTGTCTGGGGTTCATCCAAGCCTTTACTGTGCTGATGCCATTCACTGACCCAGCTCCAAACCTTCTCCTCCAGCTCTTTTTTTCCACCTTGGGTTAGTTTTGTGCAAGCTCAGTGAGTTGAATCAGCTCACAGAACAGGACACACAGTCAGGAGGGAAGAAGGGAGACAAAGGCACAACGCCTGTGCTGCTGCAATGCCTTGAAGCAGGGAGGCTGGAGGTGTGAGAGGAAAAAGGGGCAGAGAAATCCACTTTCTGCTTTGCTGGGTAAAGGGCCAGAAAGACAGGCCAGCCTTGCAGTAGACTTCAACAACTGAACCATCACCTGAATGCTGTCAGAAGGGTTTGTATTGCAGGAGGATCTGTGTACCATCTTCTTAAGAAGATGCTATCGGTCCCAACTTTTCCTATCTTAAAAAATCATGTTTCTGGAAGCCTCTGAAGGGAAAAAAAGCCCTTAAAACACAGAGCCCCTCTAATCACTGGCAAGAATCAGCCTGGCCTTAGTACAAATCAAGGGATGGATGCCAAACCAGGCTCATCACAGCACGAGTCTGGGTGTTTTCTTCCTATGACACCAGACAGCAAAGCTCAGTGTGACCCAGCAGGTATTCTGCTGGCTGAGTTTCAGCCCCAAGGCTGATTTATTTCTTGCCACGTCGTGAAAGGTGCCACACAAAGATCACCTTTAGCAGAGTGGCTGCTGCAAGGCCAGCTGAAGCCTGAGGTGTTCTGGGGAGAGATAGCCAAGGGATGTTGTAACAGGCAAGAGGATGCAGAAGGAGAAAGCAAATTCTCCAAGTCAGGGCAAAATAACTTTGATATGGTCTAATCTGTAACACAGGCTGATCCTGTTGAGTTCTTTCAGTCAGAGCTTGCCCTATGGAGCTGATCAGACAGACAAACCCCTCCATTCTTGCCCTTCTGCGGAATAACAGTCCACCTGAAAGGATGAGGGATTCCCTGCTGCCTTCTCCCTTTGATCCAGAGTCAGAGAGTAAGAGGGTTTGGAGGGATCAGAGCTCAAAAGGGTGAGATGAGCCCAGTGACAGCAGGAGGGTCAGAGAGCTGCCCAGTCTGGGACTATCTCAGCACTCACTGGGCTTCCTCTCCCTCTCCCAGCAGTGTGGGATGAGGATGGAGATACCTGGCAGCAAGGTGTGACAGTTCCCAGGAGGTGTTTAAGTCACAGGCAGCTGGAGCCCAGCTCTCTCATTCCCACCTCTTGAACTTTAGGCACAAAGAAGACTCAAGGTTGCAGGGTTTAACTGGAGCCATAGCTCTGCCAGCTGACTCCAGGGTGCAGGATTTCCCCAGCCCTATATCTCAGTGCCAGGAGAGGTGCCTGACTACCTCACCTCACCTCACACTGCTCAGTCAGAGCCTGCCCATGAGAATGGCAATTGAGGGCTATCAGTGTGAGGAATTTGGTGTCTGTGACCCAAAATAACTTTGAAAAGAAGGAACACTTATTTTCTCCTGTAGTCTCCAGTGCCAGGAGTAGGGGTGATGGTCAGCTGAGACACAGAATGTTCCACTTAAACACAGGGAGAATCTCCTCTGGTGCTGAGGTGAGGGAGCCCTGGCCCAGGCTGCCCAGGGAGGGTGTGGAGGCTCCTGCTCAGGAGGTGTCCAACCCCACCTGGACACGTTCCTGTGCCTCTGAGCCAGGGGACGCTGCTGGAGCAGGGGCTGGGGCTGAATGAGCTCTGCTGGACCCTTCCAGCCACTCTCCATTCTATGATTCTACGATCCTACGAGTGCTTTCAGTTGAATTGGATCACAAGGCTGAGCTGTGTGTTTTCCCAAGCAGACTGAAATCCTCCAGCCAACACATTTACACCCCAGGAGAATCTCTTATCAAGCCCAGGAAAAGAGTTGGTATGAGACCCACAGCTGTAGGACGATGCTCAGCCTCCCAGCATCGCTTTTCAAAGGGCCCCAGATGGCAGCGACAGGGGCAGCAGCTGCCTTTGCTCGAGCTGCCTGGGTTGGGGTCACCCCTCACAGGGACTGCAGACACACTGCCCTCGCCACAATAATCCCACTGATCTCAAAGCACCACTCTGAGGCTATTTCTAGGAGGCCAGAAACCAAACAACAACTGCCCCGACCTGAACGAGGGACCTTGGGTTTCATTTCCTCCAGCCTTGATTCCACCCCCAACCTGCTCAGGTCACACTTGTCACCAGGCAGCTGACCTTACTGTGGCTGGCAGGGGCTGAAATCACAGCCCATGCTACACTAGGGGGGTGGTTTGCTTTGTGTTTCGTGGTCGAGTGTGTTACAGTCGGGGGATATCTGCTAATCCTGAGGCACAACAACCAAACACCATCTCTCTCAAGAGAATATGGGCAGGGGTGGGCAGGCTCCCAAGAGTGTGTGGAGGGATGAGCACATCAGACATCGTTTGCCTGCCCTTGGAGCCTGTCTTTAATGAAGTTAGAGAGCTGGTTGGGATTTGCAGGGTCTCTACGTGGGATTATTTTATCATTATCGTTCTTTTCACTAGGGGCTGTGTTCTGAGGCAGGATAAGATTATCTTTCCCCTCCAGTTACAAATTATACAGCTTCAAATCCTTTCCCTTTCCCAGTCTAGGAAGATGTGGACGTGATCAAAAGAACAAGAAACAAATCCAAGAGCAAAACCCCGAGCAGCTGCTTTGCTGCCTCAGCGCCCGGCTCTTGGTCAGCTGGGGACCTGTGCATCACTTTGCTGTGAACTTCCATGTTTCTACCAGACTTTCCTACCTGAGATGAACACCAATGCTGGTGTGGGTGCACTTCCCTTGGGGACAGGACCTGGGACCCTTCTGCAGGTGATATGGCTCAGCTTTGTCCCTGTTTTGGGTTATGCCTGCAACAAAGCCCTGCAGAGGGCAGGTGGCTGACGACTCTTCTTTTTCTTCTTCTTCAGAATATCTCCTTCAGTCACAACTGGGTTAAGGGCTGCCAGGCAGCACAGTGAAAACCAAAAGGCTCAGCAGAGCAAAGCCTTCAAGTGAGAGTGGGTCATGGGGAGGTTTTTCTGCAAGGAGCTCTGGCAGTGCCTTACAAATAGAATCGTTGTGCCTGCATCTTAACTTTCCCTGTGCTCTGCTGATGTCAGACTTTACTTTTAAAGCTCCTTTTTTTGCACACATCCTCTTTTCAAGCCCGTGTTTGCAAGGCTATGTGCCACTATGTGTGGCACAAATCCCAGCATTAACTCAAATTTGCTCCCAGAGCCTGGCAGATCTCAGGCACAAACGCTCAACAGACAAGAGAAATCTCCCTCGCTGTTGTGGCAGAGGTTAATCAGGATGTTCCCAGGGAAATGCTGGGGGAAGAACTTCACTGGATTGCCTGGGGAGTTGGAGGAGAACAGAGCTTCACCTAGTACTTCACCCCACCTCAAAACCAACCATCTGCCCTGCTTCTGCAGGGGAATTGGACTGGATGATATCTAAAGGTCCCTTCAACCCCTACCATTTTATGGTTCTATGATCTCAGCTGCCCCTCAAAAGCTCAGGGCTCTCCAGGCTCACTACGGATTTTGCATGGCCACAGGCTCACTGAGAAGCCACAGTTTCTGCATGGACACTCCTAACTCTGTCAGAACTCACTCCCACAGCATTTCTTTGTGTGCTAAATTCCCCACCCTGGCGTGCAGTCAATGCAGGGACCCACGGTCCTCGTGCTGTGGAGGATTCAGCTGCCCCATGATGTGCCAGTGACATAGGCAACCAGCAAAACTATTTCTCATCCTTACTTCAGCACTCTTGCTGCAAAAAGGCACCTGTGTCATCATCATCTTTGCCCGCTGACAAACTGAGCAGCGGGTGTGAGAGCTTCAGGTTAGGCTGCGTGGTGCCCTGCCTGATCTCAGCATCAGCAGCTCTCAGACACAAAGCAGCTGAGCTCCAAAGAGCTCCAGCAATTAAGGCCACAGCTCTGAAGATTTGACTCTTCCAGGCTCAGACAGAAGAATTGTGCCCTGAAGCTCTGAGCAGTCAGCTGCCTCGATCTGTCGGAATCCTCCCCACTCTAACTTTGCTTTGCTTTGCTCTACGGAGTGGGGGAAGGAGGGGAGTGAGATTGCAGGTACCACTTTCAGCTGAGCCCCAAAAGCAACCACAGAGCCTGAGTCTAAATTAAGCACAAGCATCCTCATCCTTCTGCAGCTACTCTCATTGATTTTTTTGCTTGCTGCTTCTAAGAGCAAGCAAAGGCACGTGGTGACTTCTACTGATGGCAGCACATAAAGCACACACAGACCCACTAGCCAAAATATCAAGGGTATATATGACCCTTCTGGCAGTGTAGCTACCAAGGCATCACTGTGCTGAAACATGCACTCAATCATTCCTTGTTTTCAAAGCTCATTTAAGCATCGAGTCAGTCTGGGAAAGAAACTCCAGGCACTCTGCAAGTTGTTCCCTGCCTCACAAGTTGTTGTGCAGTGAGGTGACATGGGGCTGACCTTCTTGTTCTGCCTAAGTGGGTGCCAGAAGGGACACACGACATCTCTGCAGCCCTTGAATTGGCAAGACAGCTTTTCAAAGCTTCTGGCAACTCCTTCAGCTGTCAATAGTGGGTTTGATAAGCAAGGGAGGTGTCTGAAATGTGTGCTTCAGCCTGTATGTGATAAAACTGAAGGGGTTCCTGGCAGCAGGACCCTAAATCAGTGCAGGAGGGGATCAGACTTTTGGAAAAGAAACAGAGCAAATGCTCTTGTGCATTCCTCCTCTAGCTTTTCCCAGTAAATTCACCTGCTTTCTTGCTCCTTCTGTGGTTCTGGTAGAGCTGTTCCTGATTTACACCCAGGTCCAACTCACCCTGAGCTGGTGCACGGGGCTGCTTCAGCCAGGAGTCCCTGTCACCTCCCAGCACTGCTCAACAACTCACTTTGGATCTCAAAGTGTCTGTGGTGATGGGGTTATCAAAAGTAAAATACCCACCAGGACCACGAGACAGCTAACACTTGGTTCACTGACTGGTCCTCTGCACTTTCTGGGGGTACTGGGATGTACTGGGAAAGGGGATTAAACTGGGCATGGGATTGGAGATGAGCGCTGCAGCCTCACCTGTCTCTTCTGAGTCTTGAAGTTTGCTGAGCTCCAGTCTGGCTGTTGCACAAACCTGATTGTCACCATTGCCAGCAGAGACACCAAAGGCAGCAGGAGTTTTGGTGCTGCTTTAGTGGCAGCAGGGCTCTGGAGGTGGGCAGGTAGCAGGTGCTACAGGACTTGTGGTCACTATATGGCCCCAAAGTCAGAAACAGTCACAGAGATGCTCATCTGACCCCAGAACAAGGGAGAAACCTCAACTGTCACTAAAAGCTTGACAAATCCCCCTGTGGTCTTCCCCTTTTTTTTTTTTCCTCAGTTTTCTTGGAGTTTGGAAAGGTTTATTTGGTTTTAGAGGTAGAGCAAGGCAGGGATGGACTGCAGCAATGATTGTTTTCTGCAGGGCTGTTTCTGCTCATTTAGTGATGTTTCTCTCTAGCACAATGCTGGATGGATGAGGGAAATGCTCCCCTGCTACCAGCCCTACACAAGGTCCCAAGCAGTCCCTGCTAAACCCAGGGGAAACAGCTCAGGGGGATGGTTCCTGGAGGATCAGGGATGACCTGGCTGGAGGCAGAGTCAGGGGGAAGCCTACTCTATCTCAAATCCATCTCCATCCCTCATGGAAAGCAGACAACACTTTAGGTGGTGGTTGTGACCCTTCCTGTAGTAAAAGGCACTGAGCACTGGCAGCAATAGCAGGGACTCCAGGGATGGAGAAAGCAAGGAAAGCACGTGTCAAAGCAGCATGCAGTCAATGTCTGGTGGCTGACTCTGTATGACACGACCCTCCACTTCTGCAGAAGGGCTTTGGAGATCACTTGTGGCTGCAGAGTAGCTCTTAGCCCATTCCTTATCAAGGCAGTTTCGACAGCTTTTAGCTCTTTTTGCAACTTCTGGAAAGGAACAAAGTAACACCAGCACCAAGGAGCAAAGGGTTAATGTTAACTTTCATGCTCCTGAGTGTAATCTGTCTGCGAGCCCTGCACTCTGAGGTCCTCTCCACGTTTCATCCCAGAGAGGAAGGCAGCAGTTGCGCTGGGATGAAGCAGATTTGCAGATTAAGGAGATTAAATCCAAGTGAAAGCGATCATCTCGGGGAGGGTGGTGGAGAAAGAGAAAGAAAGAAGAAAAAGTTACCCCTTCTCCTTATTAAAAGGTATCTTTTAATTAATTTCCCCTCTCCCAAAGCTTTCCCCAGCCCCCTGTCAAACTGCACACATTCCCATCCAGAGTGGGGGTGGGGGGGGGTTTCCAAAGTGATTCAAACTCTTTGGGAAGCACAGACATTTTCATTTCATCTGCCGTAGCAACTCTGAGCCTGCACAACACTATCTGCCAGCAAAAGAAACCACTGGGCTGAGTCAAAAAAAAAAAACCCCAAAGCCCAGCAACTTTCTCTCCCTCCCTCAAAAAAAAAACCCCCAAAACCCTTCCCTTTGCAGAGCTTTGCCTTCAAACCCCTCGATACAGTGAATTACTGATCGAGGAAAGCGCCGCGTAGATCACTGGAGAACGTGAAAGGGAGCAAAGAAAAAGGACCGAGGCAACTCACCAGAGCGTAGACTGAACTCAACACGGAGCAGCAGAGGATCAAACCCAGGCTGTGATAAATCAGATATGATCCCATATCCAAGAGGCTTCTTCTTCTTCTTCCAGCATCCAAGCTCGCTCAGGGAAGTAGAAGGATGAGAGGTCTTCCAGCTCTTCTCTTGCAGANTTGTGTTTGATTGTTTGTTTGTTTCCACAGTTTTAGCCAAAAAGGCACATGACGAGAAAGCCCGGTCTTTTGCTTCGTTTTCTCATGTCTGGAGATCTGAGCAGCTCCCTAAATACAAGCGAGGAGCCCATGTGAAGGGGAGCGACTCTTCTCTCCCTCTCAGAGCTGCAGCCCCTGGTGCTGTTTGTTTTCCGTGGGCATCTGTCTGAGAGCAGCAAAAATCACATCCATATGTCCGAGCTGCTCCTCTATTTCCTTTTTATGAGGCAGTGGGAAGTTCAAATAATTTCTTTGTCAAACGCAAACACACAGAAAGAGGCAGAGAGGGAGGGAGGGAAGGAGGGAGGGGAGAGAAGGAGGGAGAGAGGGAGGGAAAAAGCGAGAGAGGGATGGAAGGGGGTGGGAGATTGGAGAGGGTGGGGGAGGCTTTTAACCACTGCTTTATTTTTAGATGCAGTAATTTTATCTGTTAGGTTTCAGAGGGGTTTGGTGGGGAGGAGTTGGAGGGGGGGAAGGAAAAAAAAAAGCTCTTTCTCTCCCCCTCCTCCCCGTCTTCTCTTTTCAGCACGCAAACAAAGTCGAAAGTTAAGGATGGGGGGGGGGGGGNGGGGGGGGGGGGGGGGGGGAAATAAAAACAACCACCCGACGACACCAAGAAGCCGAAAACTTGGGAAATATTTTTTCACTTCCCAATTTACCTTCTCGCAAACAGTGTGGGGGAGAAAACAGGAGAGGGATTTGCTTCTCTATCCCGGCGCGTTTCAGCTCCACAATGGGTTTATTCTGCCAGCCTTCCAGCTTGCCGTGTGTTTTACTTTACAAACAGGGACATATATATATATATATATATATAGAGAGAGAGAGAGAGAGAGATATTTTCCCCTCTCTTGCCTCTCTCTCCCTCTCTGTCTCAAAGGATCTGCAGTTTCAGAAAGTCGACTGAGAGCGAGGGGCTGAAGGATCGCTCCCGACACCCCCTTTTCAAAGGACTTCATTGAGATATTTCCCCTTATTCCCCTTCCCCTGTATTTTTTTTCTCTCTCTCCCAGCGGCAAAACCGCTTTTCACTGCGTGAAATAGTCTGAAATCCTCGGCTTTGGGGTTGTTGGGTTTCACTTTACGTTTCTGGTTTAAATATTTCTCTCTCTCTCTCTCTCTCTCTTTTTTTTTTTCCGCTCTGTGCCGCATGGGCACAGAATTCTCCCTACCCAGGAGCAGCCTCCAAAAGCCGGAGAGGGGAACATCGCAGCTCCCTGGGCTGGTTCGGGACCTCCCGGGATGAGGATGAGGATGGGGATGGGGATGGGGAGGGAGGGGGGGGTGGGGAGGGGGAGGGGGGGGGGGGGGTGGGGGGGCGGGGGGGGGGGGGGGGAGGGGGGGGAGGGGGATGGGGAGGGGGATGAAGATGGAGATGGGGAGGAGGATGAGGATGGGGATGGGGAGGAGGATTCGGATGGGGATAGGGATGAGGATGAGGATGGAAGGGGCAGAGCTGCCGCCGCCTCCCGTCTCATCTCCGTCCCTGTCCCCGTTCAACCTCCCGTCCCCAACCTCCCTGTCCCCTCCCCGCCTTGATTTCACTAG
The DNA here is from genome assembly GCA_013401255.1 of Urocolius indicus. NCBI lineage: Eukaryota > Metazoa > Chordata > Aves > Coliiformes > Coliidae > Urocolius > Urocolius indicus. The sequence continues at coordinate 7,338 of WBNH01008815.1, read as the reverse complement.
TTTTGCAAAGTTTCAGGGCAGGGATGTTAATCCCAGCTCAGCTGGGTGGTTTCATTCATAAAACTACGGGGACGGTGGGAAATCAACAACAACTTAAAGAAGAAGATACAAAACCCCCTCACTCCCCCTAAGCCAAACTCTTGGTGGAGGGTTATTGCAGCACGGAAAGCTCCAGCAACCATCCCCTTATCATTTCTTTTTTAGGTACATGGGAGGAGAAGAGAGGAGGGGAGAGGGCTAGAAACCCTGACAAGGATGCAACACACACACACACACACACACACATACATACAAATGGCTTTACGCGTGTTGGGGGAACTTTGGCAACCAAGTCGAGGTGGGAAGTTTCCAAACCTCCTCCCTCCCTTGTTTGGGTTTGTTTTTTTTTTTTTTTGCCTTGCAGTAGCAGCGGAGATTTGGAAGGAGCTTGAACGGTGTCAAGGAAGGGAAAAGGGAGGGGAGAGGGAAATAAAGCCACTAAACGCCACAACCTCCTCTCTAGATCTCTCAGGGAGCAGACGGTAAAAGCATCAAGTTTTCGCGGAGTGGAGCTGTGTGCTTTTTTTTTTTGCTGCGTTATTTTGTTGAAGTGAAAAAAAATAGAAGAGAGAGGAAAAAAAAAAACCCAACCAACCCAAACCAAAACCTCTACAGTCGGTTTGTTACTTGCTGCTTTTTTTTTTCTCTCTCTCTCTCTCTCACGGCCCCATGGCTGTGAATAGGTGCCTTCAGCTAATTTTATGAAAAGGGGCTCTTTCCAAGGCTAAGGTAGAGTAGGGCTTCCTGTAAGAGAGAGAGAGAGAGGGGAAGAAGGGAAAAAAAGAGTTCTGCTCTTGATGCAATCTTTTCCTCCTCCTTCTCTCCTCCTCCTCCTCCTCCTCCTCCTCCTCCTCCTCCTCTTCGCAAAGCCTCTCCCTCTCCCCACCAGCCTCTGCGCATCTCTGTGCCTGTGGTGGGGGGAAGCTGGGCAGGTATAAAAGCCCCTTCCCCGTCTGGGACTCTATTGGTTGGTGGTATCCAGCCCCTTGGTCCTGCATCCCTCCCTCCCACCTCATCTCACCTCCCTGTCCCACCCCCTTCCCTCGAGGGAGGCACAGTCTCCAGTTAGGCAGCGCATGGGGGAGATGGAGAGGGGTCAAGCTTGAGGAGGGGGCTGCTGGGGAATTAAAAGCAGTGAACCCTTCCCACCCTGCTTCCCCTCATCTGTAAGCCAATCCCAAATCTGTTTTTTCAAACTCTTGCAGCAGGGATTAAAAAGGTATTAAATGGGGAGAGGGGCTCAAGGAGAAGGGGGAATTGTTTGAGTTTCCTTGGGCTATCCCTGGGTAGGTATTTCCCAGCTCTGCTGTTGTTTCATCATGGGCTCTGACTCACTCCTGCCCATGGGTGCTTGAGTGAGGGGGGAGCTGGGGGGTAGGGGAGCCCCTGTCCCCAGAGGAGCTGAGCATTTGTGTATGTTTAAGTATGGGGCAGGCTGAGTAAATATGTACTCAGGGCTCTATAGTCATTCTGAGGAGGGCGAAAAAAAATCCTCTGTAAAGTTTCTGGGGCCCTATTGCTGCTCCCTTGCTGATTATTTTTTTCTTGGAGAGAGGTGAGAAGCAGGGGAAAGCCTCAGATGTTAAAATGCTTCCACCTCCTACCAACACTAGGAGGAGGAGATGGTGTAAACAAACCAGGAGCCAATACAGTTCAGGGCATGGCCATGTGCAGGCTTTGGTTCTATCCAGTCCCCCCATGTGCAGGGTACAGGTCTGGACTGGGGATATCTCTAGGCTGGTTTTTCTTCCCCACATCATTTCATAATTTCCTCCCCCAAATCATTTAATGAATAAGGCAGATAATGCTGAACTGCTGAAGCTGTACAAGAAGGAGATTGCTGCCAGTTTAAAGCTTGCCCAAGAAGCACAGTGGAGATATCTGACTCTGGCCATGTCTCTCATGGCCACCAAGACCCTGGGAGATGTTTTCCTGGGTCTCCTTTATCCACAAGAAAATGAAACTCACACCTCAGGACTTCCTAGATCCAAAGCCACCCCCCTGTCTTCTGCACAAGTCAGAGCGTGATTAGTTTCTCCCTGCCTATTCCCTTCTGGGAGGATGTGAAATACAAGGGCTGGAGATCTTCTTTGGAGAGATGAGCATCAAATGCTCTGCAGCCAAGCCTAAAGGTGAGTTTCCACAAGTGACATTTATAACCCTCCTCCCAAGCACCCAATGCAAGGCATGGGTACTGCCCCCCTCAACTCCCATCCCTCTCTCAGATGTTCAATCCACAGCTCAGAATCGCTCACGTGGATCTTTGCCGCTGCTGTGAATGAGCTCAGATCCACAGGAGAGGTGTCCTTGGATGCCAACCCTGCTCAGCTCATCAGCTGCCCTCTGGGCAGAGCAGGAATGCAGGGCTGTAGGAGTGGTTGACACAGACGTCCTCTGAAGTTACAGGGAACCACATCCAGGGATTCTCAGTAGCAGAAGTGGAACATGTGAGCATCTTCGCCACTCATATGATCCTAAACCAACCTGTCCGGTTCTTTCCCCTCATAAAAAAAGTGTCTCTGTTTGACTTGTGAGCTGCAGAGAGTCTAGTCCTCACCCATCCTTGGAAATTGTGATTTATGCAAGGCCAGATGAGAAACAGCTCTACTGCTGAGCCTTGCTTTTGAGCAGGTGCCCCAGGAAAGTGCTGTTGTCACCTGCCATCATCCCCAAACTCTGTGTATTCTTTCTGCCCTGGTTACAAGAGGATCCTTTCTCTCTCTACAGACGTTTGAAGACGAGATTACATGTCCAGATGCAGGCTGTGGTTTGGGATGACAAATACGAGTGTGTGAGGTCCCCGCTTGGATGTTTTCCCACGGAAAGGCTCCATTCTCCTTAGCAGATCTGTCCCAGGCTTATGTTCCTATCAAGGAAAAGGTAACTTGGAGATCTAAGTGTTGTTTTGTTTTTCTCTCAGATTGTATCCATGAATGTGGATATACAATGAACCAAGAAGGATTGTGACACTAAAAGAAGCCTTTGTAACGTTCCTATTTTAAGGAGACCCTTGGGGATGGCACAGGTCGCACTGAGTGCCTCCAACATCTTACAACAAGCCTCTCCAAATGTTTAGATCCTTCTCCTGATGTAAAACAGCATCCAAAAGAAAAAGGAAGAAGAAAAAAGCAGCATAATCAATTTAAACTGGCTGAGGTTTTGGCCAGAAATGATGGCTATTGGGAACCTGCTCTGTGTTGCAGCTATCTTGTGCATAGACTAATAATAAACTTCTCCTCTCCCTGGATTGTTTTCTTCCCAGCTGTGTGAACATTTCCCTTCTGCAGGAGCTGAAATCCCATCTTGGATGAAAAGCCTCCTGTCCTTTCTGTGCTTAGGTCACTCAGGTTCAACGAAACATCACAACTTACGTCAGCCAAAGCCATTGATCGGGGAGGGAAAAGCCTGACACGGACGGTGCTGGCAGCCAAGCTGCAGAAATCCCTCATTGTGTAAGAAGCCAGTCCAATGACCAAGTGCTGTGGAGGGTGAGATGGCCTTTCCTGCTCTCTTTCCACTTGGCTATGGCTCATGTTTTGTATGCAAAGTCAAGGCCAAAATATACAAGAAGGAACTTTGGCTAGAAGTGGGTTTGTGCATCAGGCCAAACGGCCATCGTGGATTCCTGGCCGTATGCACTGGACGTTTGGTATGTGTTGCAAAGGAAGGAGTTTTGATGTCTTCTCCTCCTTTTAATGTGAGCAGAGGAGGAGTGAAAAGGAGGCCAGATACTTCTAGCCCTGGTGCTATTTGCACAAGGCTGAAGTAGTATCTCTTGGCTGAGACGGCTGCGACAGCGGAGTGTGATGGCTTCTTGGTTGGCTCTTAAGGGGAACATCTGCTCTGAGGCTTACAGACAAAATGCAAGGTGAAAATCCGTGTCAGAGCAAAAGGAAAATGCATATGGAGGTCCAGAGGGTAAGCCATGAGGCTCTCCATGGTTTAGTTCTCGGTGCAGTATTACCACAGTGTGTAACACACAGCCTGTGTTGGTGTTACCAATGGAGGTCAGGACCTCCACATCCTTGTCCAACACCTCTGTGACCTGGATGAAACTCTCCTGATTCAAAGCTCCTACTCTTCAAGCCTTGCCTGAAATCTGCCTTGTGGGAAAGGAAAGTCAGGGCTGGATGTTCAGCCCAAAAAACCAATGGCTCAGCTGTAGTCTCCTCACAGGAGATGTGAGAAAAGAGGTGGCATAGGGGAGTCTCTCAGAGTTCATGGTTAGGGGCTCAAGACCAGGGGCACCTAAGAGGTTCCACAACACCTTGAAACCACTATTAGATATGTTCTCAGTAGCTTCCAGAGCAAACACAGACTTATTTGGCTAAACTGAAGAAGGGGCTTGGTATTTTGTGTAGCAGCTTCCACTGCAGATGTGTTATTTGGCCTCTCTCTAGACCAGGAGTGCATTTGTCCATCGTTACCATCAATCTGAATGATGCAGTCAGATGAAGTGAGGTGAGTTTTGGGCTCTTTTGTTTTGTTAATGAGGAAGGAGTTCCTTTGAATATCAGGATGGGGAGGCTGTTAAGACCCAAGTAGGTCTCCATCACACTCTCTACTACTGATCCACTCACAACCTTTCAGAGCCACTACTACTCTCAGCCTTCAAAATGGGGTTTCCCTGGGAGATCACCTCCAGGAAGATCTTGGTGTCAAGGCACTCTCCTTCTCTCGAAACACAGCATCAATTCTCAGTGAATCACCTCAAATGTAAGCAAAGCAGCTCCCCTTTTTTATCCCTGAGCTGTTGTTTGCCTGCTGGTCCTTGCTCTGACTTTCTCCATCGTGAGTTAGCACTAAAGGAACAGGATTGCCCTGCAAAGGAGTGACAGGGCAGTGAAAATACACTTGTTTTTCTCATACAGCCTGAGTGAACAACCAGCGAATCCTCATGGAGAACTAGAAGTGAGAGTCTAAAACTGTTTAAACCACTTCCTATAGCAATAGTTTGGGTTTCAGCAGCTTTCTTCTCTGATCTACTTCGAACCCTCCTGAACCCTGCTTCCTTGACTCTGTGGGACAGGAGATCAACCTCAGCAAAAAACATTAATCTGGGTCAAAAAAAAAAAAAAAAGGTTTTTATCTAGAGGAGAAACCTGGAACATGAAATTAAAGAGTAGCTTACTTGTCTCTGCAAAGGCTTTTTATCTCTCTAGGTAGGAGTGTGCGGGACTGCTGGTGATTTGCAGTCAGAGACTGGGCACCCAACACTCTGTGGTGATGGTTTACAAGGTGCAAAGCAGCAACTGAGGAGTTGGAAGGTCTTTAGTTATTTACCAGCTCCACCTTTTAAAACACAGCAAGGTGACTTGAGAGGTTTTACACCAGATTTCACATGTAGCTACCCCAGCTGCTGCTCATCACAATTTAGCTATGTCAGTGATTTCTGAGCAGTGCTGGGCAGCCTCATTCCCAGCTGAAGGGAGAAGTGAGTTTCTTGAGCCTACAAACATTTCTTCACGTTCACAAGGTCTTTTTTTTCTACTCTCTTTTAAGATCATTCTTTACCTCTCCCCTTCTCCTACCGTGTGTGTAACAGACTGGATGTCTCTGGGCTTGAATCAAATCTTCCTTTTTTGCCTCACGTTGTCATCCAAGCTACAGTCAGAACCAAGAGCAGGCTCCAGCTCAGAGGTGAGCAAGAAAACCTCCTCTGAAGCTGCCAGGGGCTGAAGCGATGTGGCAAGCTTTGCAGAAGGAAGCTGCCAGCGTGGAATGATGAGATGGGAGCATCACTTCAGCAGAAGAAGCTCCGATTAAGCAGATTATCACTTAAGTGATGTTAATCCCTGCCATGCTGCCTTCCAAATGAGGCCTTTCACAGCTGCCAGCTGCACCATGGAGTTAAGCATGTAAATAAGTGGGCCAGATCCTTCGCTGGCATTGGTTGAGGCAGCTTTGATGAGCCATCCCTGGAGTTAAAACAGCTGGAGAGGGCTGGCTGTGACAGGGAGTTTGGCTCACTTCTCAAGCTTCTCTAAGAGCTCGTGGGTGAGAGAGCCTGGAAATGGAGCTGTCTGTGCATGGCAGGATGGGACAGCATCAAACCCACAGCGTGCTACAGCTGCAAGGACCCTTTAAGTATTTATTGTGCACAACTGCTATTGGACAAGAAGGTTTTTTTTTTGGTAAGTAGTCCTTTGTTTTAATCACAGATACGAGGCTGAGCTGGCTATAACGTGCTCAGAGCCAGCAAAGAGCCTGTGCAAGGAGGACAAAAGGAGCTGGAATCACCTTATCACTAACTGCAAGAGAGATCCTTGCTGAGTCAGATAGGGGAACGATGAGGGATTTCATTTGATGTCTTTTACAGTTGCTGAGCTTGTAATCTCTTTCCTAGGACCATAAAGTGGTATATGGTGTCTTGCCCTCATTTATCTCTGCTGAGCCTGTTTGGCTGTGCGTTTGGGGAGCATGTGAGGTGCTCTCATGAACAACCTCGCAGTTCACAGTCCATTTCAGCTCTGATAAGTGTTCAAAGGTGATGGCCTGAAACCTGCAGAGCTGGCAGTAAGGGAGTGGAAACAAGCTCTCTTTGTGAGGCTGCTGGAGACTGCTGCTCCAACACAAAGCCTCAGCTTGCCAAGATGCTGGTGCTTGGTGCATTGAATAGAATCTCTTTATACCATTCCCCAAACAGTCTAGGAAGGTCCTTAACCTTTGTCCTGAACTGGTCTGCAGCCCTGATGCAGGAAAACTCTCACCACAAATGTCAGTGACTTCAAGTCCTGGTAACTTTGAGGTTATTTGCTTGAGTTGTGTTTTGTCAGTGTAGTCTTGCTGTAGGCTTTTCAACCTAGAAAAGAGGGTAGTGAAGAAGGAGAGGGTGACAGGTAGGAGACAGAGATGCGGAGATAACGATGAGGGCAACTGAGAGATGATTTGGGATCTTTTTCAATGAAGAGATTGGGAACACAGGACTGAGAGTTTTGGGGTGGATGCAAAGGGAACAAAAGGAAGGAGCTCTACACAAGCAGAGGGTGAAGCTGTGAAACCCCCTCACACAATCCTGTTTGCATGGATTCAAAATGGGATTAGATGAGGTAACAGAAGGGAAAGCCACCATTTGAGGCGTTTAAACACTAATGTCTGTGCCCTAGAAGTTAGGGGGAAGATGTGGAAAACCATCAGGATGTGTTCACACTGTTCTTGCAGTAGTTACTAGTACTTCTCAGTAGAGTATTCTGTTCAGTCATTATCCATCATCAGTGTTGTTGCACATGAGACACTCTGGTGCATCCATCTGTTCTCTCCAGCAATGAAACGTAGCACAAGAAGAAATGGCCTTAAGTT
>WBNH01008814.1:193169-261919 GCA_013401255.1 Urocolius indicus | reverse complement strand
ATTGCATTAACTGTAGTGCTATGATCATACTGTTTAAATAACTCAAGGTCTTAAACTACGGTGCTAAGGAAAGCAATATGTCATAGGTAAGACTAAAACCTTGTAACGGTACAGACTATGGGGCTATATTAGTTTTATCTGGGCCAGATTTTAGTAGCGGGGGGTACAGGGGTGGCTTCTTTAACCAAAGATCTGTCCAGATTAGCTAACAGGGCTAATGCTAGTCAATTCTAAGATGGACTTGCTGCTGACCAAGGCCTGGCCATTTAGTGATTGAGGTAACACCTCTTGAATAACATATTTGAGAAGGGAAAGAAGTTGCTAAACTACAGCAGCAACAGGGAGTGAGAATGTGAAAACACCTCTGCAGACACCAAAGTCAGTCGAGAAGGAAGGGAAGGAGAGTGCTTGGGCCCTGAAAGGAAGAGTCCCCTGTGACCTCTGGTGAGGACCATGGTGAGGCAGCTGTGCCTCTGCAATCCATGGAGGCCATCGGGGAGCAGAGATCCACTTACAGCCCTTGGACGACTTCTGACAAGAATTTACACTCCAAGAGATGTTCTGAGTTTATTTGTTTGTTTATTTGTTTTTCCTGGAGATAACAGGGGTAAATTAAAAGATAGGACAGTAAATCGAGATAGGTTATTGAAAGATTCAAAACAGGTAAAGCTGGACTATTACGTATAAGCCAGAGTTCCTTGAAGAGAATCTGACAGGGAATCTGACAGGTTTCTTACTTAACAAGATGGCATCCTTGAAGGGTTCAAGGCCTACTTCTTCTCTAGCTGGCACCGAATTGTAACTCATATTAAGAACAGAACAATTCTAGTCTCCTGAATATTATTTATGCCATGTGAAAGAGTCATAGCTCTGATGACTGCTCCTTATCCCCAGCTAAATGCTGTGCCCATTCCAGCCTTTAAAACGTGGATGTATAGCATTTTTTCCCAGGCTATATATTCACTGACACACTAACTGGCTATTATTCCTGACTCTTTAAGAAAGAAAATAAGAGAGATTTTGGGTTGGTCCCTTGTTTTTTTGTCCTCTTGCAGTTGTCTGCTCCATATTTATGTCAGTTAAGCAGTTCAGTTTCAAGCTTTTGCAATACTAATCTACCCACACATTACCCAAAGAACAACATCCATGTTCCCACCCGTTCCCTGAAATAACAGACTAAGGAAAAATATTGTAGACAACTAGTGGTTTTTTTTTCATTCTTTTTTTTGCAAGAACAGGCTTTCTTGTGAGGTTTCCATCATTATGTGGTTTTGGCCGTCTCAGATAGACCATGCAAAGAGAAATGTCTCTCGCAATTTTATGTCCAATTCAAGAGATAGCTAATATGCAAGAAGAAAATAAACTGTAATTGGCTTTTTCCAAGACTGAAATACACATTTAGAAGTTGAATTATTTTAGAATTTCTTTTAATTTTTGAATCATAAACTGCAGACAGGACAACTAAAGTCGAGTGACAGGGGATTGTTAATACATACAAGGAAGAAGACTGGCAATTGTCAATAAATAGCTTAAAATAATTGCCAATATTTGTGTCTGAAAATTTTATTGCAATTGAGCAGGACATTTTTTATATATATACACACATATATTACGTGTATTATCCATGTAATTATTATTTGTGGTTTGCTATAAAAAAAATCAAGATTTGCTCAATTAATCTGATGCCAACCCTTCATCTCAGTCACTTGTAGATCTGTGTCTTGGCCTATCTCTTCATGGATGACATGTAGCAAATGTAGTCAAAGGACCTCTGTCTCCTCCACAGACGATCCTGCATCCAGTACATCATTCATCCTGGCAATGGACTTATACCCATCAGTACATTTCATTTGCTTATGGGGAATACCAGAAGCTGACATATCCCTTTAATGATTTACAGGCAGATAATACCTTTTAAGAAGTGAATTAGTTTTGATGCTGACTTTCGTATCCAGAAAACTTGCTGAGATAACAAGATTCCATCAATTTTATTACTAAAGTCAATTGTTAGAGTTAATTGCTGAGGTAGGTAACATAGGAAACTTTCTTTTTATCTGTTTACTGAAGTTGTGCAATCATGATAAGCTTCAACCTTGAGTTCTCATTTATCATCATTGAAGAGCATTATAATTGCTCTGACCTTACACTGGGACCCAGTGTTCTCAGTATTTGGCAATATTTAAGCAAGAGACAGGAAAAAATATTCCTACTCAAACCTTATAAAAATGTGGGTAGTAAACAACAAAACCCAGAAAAAAAGCCGTGTCCTCATGTTTCACAGGCAGCTATTTTACTTTTTGAGTAATTACTTAGAAAACAAGTTCTTGCATGATCTTGTAAGATTTTTCCATGGTGGTAAGCAAGTGAACAAATATATTATGTATTTATTTTATATAGTAATGTTTAAAGAACTAAAAAAATATATTGTCAAAGTGACTTCTAAGCTACGTGGTCAATAAAAAATTACCTTAGCTGCAATGATTATAACCAGTTTCTGATTAACAATGTTCAGCCCTGTTTGCTTAGTTTAGTAACAAATTTTTAGAGTTGTAATTAAACCTATTTTAATTTATAAAAAAATTTCATTTGTGCATACATTGTATGGAGCACTGCTTGCATAATATTTAAAGATCAGGAGATAAAATAAAAAATAACAGTCCAACTGCAACATCTATAATTACCAAATCATAAAAATAAGCTTACTTCTAAATGAAAAATTACTCCAGATGGTATGAAAAAGTTCAGTTCATATGAGGTCGGGTATCATGCTGTTTCAATCAAAATAAAAGGAAACCTTAGCTTACAGCCTAACCAGTTATCTTTTCTCAAGACCTGGAATAGTGCTGCTGATTGCCAAAATTTTAATGTTAGTCGTTTAAGAGACTTTCTTTTTAAGGCTTATGGAAACATGCAACAAAACTTTTTTCCATACATTATTTTTCTTTTCTAGTTCTCATAGACATGGAGAAAAGTGTAACAAAGGTATGGTAAGGACTGAAAGCAGGAGGCAAAGACAGACAATCTGAACATATTTATTTCAAAAGCAGTAATGAGTATGTCTGCAATTTCCATGCTGATGCTGAATTGCTATCTAATATCATCATTTTACTTTTCTCAGTATCACAGGAGTTTAATTTTACTGTTTATGTTCAGACATTAAATAATTCAAACCCTTGCTGTTAAAATATAATATTTAAATCATAGATGAAAAACCTTTGTAAATAAGGTGATAATCTAGTAAGTTTCTTTTAAATTTACTAAATTTTAAATTGTCGGTTCTCTTACATTTCTTTAATATTGATATATTCACACTTTCCAATTTACTTTTCCTTTATAGAATAATGTACGCTATTTCTTCAGTGATTCAGTCTTAATTGAAATGCTGTAGATGGCACTGCAGAGCATATGAACAATTCCTTTTTTTTTGAAACTGAAGTCATTCCTTTATTGTTCATAGTAAGTACAGAGTAAGTACAGGCAAAAATAGAAAATCCTTCCTGAAATTTCAAGATCTTTTAAAACATCATTTCAGAATGTGGCTAATTAGATGAAATCATATTAAATTTACTATGAAACACAAATTATTAAAAGCTTTATAAAATCAAAGATATTCTTTTGTATTTTGTCAACTACGAGTCACTGTGCCCTACCTACTCAACCTTATAGTTATTCAACATTAACAGTGTTTATAATGATTTTATATATATATATATATATATATATATATAAATTATAACAGTTTTCAGGCTCTGGACCAAAAGATGTTACTTGCACTGAAGTAGCCAAGGACCACATACACACACTCCTTGTATAAGTAAAAAGCTGTAATTCCTTTTTTTCAAAAAAATCTTTACTGTTTGAAATCTTAGAAATCCCAATTGTTCAAGGGTTGGCTATATACAATTGCATAAGGGTTGGAATACTCTCCTGGGGTTGTATGCCTTCCTCTCAACAAGTTTCAAGTGCTAATATGAGTATTGGGCCTGAGATGATGTAGTGATAATCTAGACTTTTACAGTGAAGTAATGAATGAGATGTTATAATTTCTACAGGATGCAACACTGAGTCCAGTTTTGGNCAATTTTATGTCCAATTCAAGAGATAGCTAATATGCAAGAAGAAAATAAACTGTAATTGGCTTTTTCCAAGACTGAAATACACATTTAGAAGTTGAATTATTTTAGAATTTCTTTTAATTTTTGAATCATAAACTGCAGACAGGACAACTAAAGTCGAGTGACAGGGGATTGTTAATACATACAAGGAAGAAGACTGGCAATTGTCAATAAATAGCTTAAAATAATTGCCAATATTTGTGTCTGAAAATTTTATTGCAATTGAGCAGGACATTTTTTATATATATACACACATATATTACGTGTATTATCCATGTAATTATTATTTGTGGTTTGCTATAAAAAAAATCAAGATTTGCTCAATTAATCTGATGCCAACCCTTCATCTCAGTCACTTGTAGATCTGTGTCTTGGCCTATCTCTTCATGGATGACATGTAGCAAATGTAGTCAAAGGACCTCTGTCTCCTCCACAGACGATCCTGCATCCAGTACATCATTCATCCTGGCAATGGACTTATACCCATCAGTACATTTCATTTGCTTATGGGGAATACCAGAAGCTGACATATCCCTTTAATGATTTACAGGCAGATAATACCTTTTAAGAAGTGAATTAGTTTTGATGCTGACTTTCGTATCCAGAAAACTTGCTGAGATAACAAGATTCCATCAATTTTATTACTAAAGTCAATTGTTAGAGTTAATTGCTGAGGTAGGTAACATAGGAAACTTTCTTTTTATCTGTTTACTGAAGTTGTGCAATCATGATAAGCTTCAACCTTGAGTTCTCATTTATCATCATTGAAGAGCATTATAATTGCTCTGACCTTACACTGGGACCCAGTGTTCTCAGTATTTGGCAATATTTAAGCAAGAGACAGGAAAAAATATTCCTACTCAAACCTTATAAAAATGTGGGTAGTAAACAACAAAACCCAGAAAAAAAGCCGTGTCCTCATGTTTCACAGGCAGCTATTTTACTTTTTGAGTAATTACTTAGAAAACAAGTTCTTGCATGATCTTGTAAGATTTTTCCATGGTGGTAAGCAAGTGAACAAATATATTATGTATTTATTTTATATAGTAATGTTTAAAGAACTAAAAAAATATATTGTCAAAGTGACTTCTAAGCTACGTGGTCAATAAAAAATTACCTTAGCTGCAATGATTATAACCAGTTTCTGATTAACAATGTTCAACCCTGTTTGCTTAGTTTAGTAACAAATTTTTAGAGTTGTAATTAAACCTATTTTAATTTATAAAAAAATTTCATTTGTGCATACATTGTATGGAGCACTGCTTGCATAATATTTAAAGATCGGGAGATAAAATAAAAAATAACAGTCCAACTGCAACATCTATAATTACCAAATCATAAAAATAAGCTTACTTCTAAATGAAAAATTACTCCAGATGGTATGAAAAAGTTCAGTTCATATGAGGTCGGGTATCATGCTGTTTCAATCAAAATAAAAGGAAACCTTAGCTTACAGCCTAACCAGTTATCTTTTCTCAAGACCTGGAATAGTGCTGCTGATTGCCAAAATTTTAATGTTAGTCGTTTAAGAGACTTTCTTTTTAAGGCTTATGGAAACATGCAACAAAACTTTTTTCCATACATTATTTTTCTTTTCTAGTTCTCATAGACATGGAGAAAAGTGTAACAAAGGTATGGTAAGGACTGAAAGCAGGAGGCAAAGACAGACAATCTGAACATATTTATTTCAAAAGCAGTAATGAGTATGTCTGCAATTTCCATGCTGATGCTGAATTGCTATCTAATATCATCATTTTACTTTTCTCAGTATCACAGGAGTTTAATTTTACTGTTTATGTTCAGACATTAAATAATTCAAACCCTTGCTGTTAAAATATAATATTTAAATCATAGATGAAAAACCTTTGTAAATAAGGTGATAATCTAGTAAGTTTCTTTTAAATTTACTAAATTTTAAATTGTCGGTTCTCTTACATTTCTTTAATATTGATATATTCACACTTTCCAATTTACTTTTCCTTTATAGAATAATGTACGCTATTTCTTCAGTGATTCAGTCTTAATTGAAATGCTGTAGATGGCACTGCAGAGCATATGAACAATTCCTTTTTTTTTGAAACTGAAGTCATTCCTTTATTGTTCATAGTAAGTACAGAGTAAGTACAGGCAAAAATAGAAAATCCTTCCTGAAATTTCAAGATCTTTTAAAACATCATTTCAGAATGTGGCTAATTAGATGAAATCATATTAAATTTACTATGAAACACAAATTATTAAAAGCTTTATAAAATCAAAGATATTCTTTTGTATTTTGTCAACTACGAGTCACTGTGCCCTACCTACTCAACCTTATAGTTATTCAACATTAACAGTGTTTATAATGATTTTATATATATATATATATATATATATATATAAATTATAACAGTTTTCAGGCTCTGGACCAAAAGATGTTACTTGCACTGAAGTAGCCAAGGACCACATACACACACTCCTTGTATAAGTAAAAAGCTGTAATTCCTTTTTTTCAAAAAAATCTTTACTGTTTGAAATCTTAGAAATCCCAATTGTTCAAGGGTTGGCTATATACAATTGCATAAGGGTTGGAATACTCTCTTGGAGTTGTATGCCTTCCTCTCAACAAGTTTCAAGTGCTAATATGAGTATTGGGCCTGAGATGATGTAGTGATAATCTAGACTTTTACAGTGAAGTAATGAATGAGATGTTATAATTTCTACAGGATGCAACACTGAGTCCAGTTTTGGAAAAAAAAAAAACCAAAAACAACACTTTCCAGTTAATATTATAAGCATGGATAACATTCATAGCCCAGAAACTGAGTGCTTCATGGTCTTGAGAACCAACTTTCATTAATTAAATAAGCTCAACGTATTGAGCTTTTCAAAGAGAAATTAGAAGGTAGATTTGATGTCTTTTTGAAAGTACACACAGGGAGAGAAGATTTCTGGTGATAGGTCTTCTGATCTGGAAGACAAAAGAATAATGAACTATAGCTGCAAACGAAGCAAGAACTAGCAAATTAAAACCAGTTAGAAAATTATAATTTTTAAAAATAAATCTGGCTAGAATTTGGCAGGTGATTAGGAAACCAACCACTGAAGCAGACCACTAATGAAGAGGTTGATAATCTACAACCTTAAATCTTTAAGATTAGTTATTTTCTAGGAGATATATTTCCACTCAATCATAAAATTCCAAATTCAATGCTCAAATTGTCAAATAAACTATACATTGTGTTACAAAGACCAGTTAGATGATTGCAAAGGTCCACTACTGTCATAAAAAAAAAATCTTTTCTAAAACTGCTAATAAACCTGTGAGTTTTGTTTTATTTAAAAAAAAACAACAACAAAACAAAGCTTTGAGGTCAGTACACTGTGAGAATATGGATTCTTCATGAAACTATGACAGAGCATTAGCTATAATTTCTAGTTGAACATCTATTTATCTTCTCTCGAATTAAACATTTCATAGATTTTCCTAGGAAAAAAGATTGCAGATGCAACAAATCTGCTGATTAAAGACATTTCTGCATGACTCTTTCATACAGATCCAGGAGGAAAAAAAATCCATCTCCAGAATATTAAGCTCCTCCTGCCACTTACAACATCCTACTTTTACTATTTGGCTGTATTCAGTGCAAGGTACTAGAACATCAGAGAGACCGCTTGAGGTTTTGGACAGTTAGAGATTTCTAGTCAGTATGATGCATCATGCCTTCTACTATATCATCAAGTAATTCTATCTGCTCAGATGGCATGTTAACTTATGACTGTTAAGCTTGGCCAACAAGCCTTTAACCTCTTCCTCTTCCAACCAGGACAAGTCCTCTGCTGTCTAGGCTATCCTACTATCCTTGTTAGACTGGGCTTCCTGAGGGCCAGTATTGGTCGTAAAGACTGAAGTAAAGAAAGTGTTCAGTAGTTCAGCCTTCTCTGTATTCTTGGTCACCAGGGAATCCTCTGTGTTCAGCAGCAGGCTCACATTCCCCCTAATCTTCCTTTTGATGATGATGTACCTGGAAAAACCCCTTCTTGTTTTCCTTAACTTTCCTGACCAGGTTTAATTCTAGAAGGGCACCGCTGCATGCTCTGGCAATCTTCCTATACTCTTCCCAAGAAACCATTCCTTAATACAGTTTATTTCTTTCATACTGTTATCATTTCCATAATGCAGTTTATTGGTATTTTCTAAATATAGTGTTTTGAAAGAAATTCTGGTTTTGTACAAACAACATTTAACATAAAGATCCTACTAAAGTGGCAGGTCCAGTATTATGAGCTCTTGCAGAGCAGTCTTTATAAACACAGATATTGCATACATGAATGAATAAGCATCTATATAACAGCCAATCACTGAAAAAATACATTTCAGACCACATTTGGATTATTCTGAATATCCTCCCTCCTCTCAGTTCCATGTATCTGATTTTGCATTGATTCATTTTCATTAGTTGTTTTACTGTAGTTGCTAGAGGCAAAATACCCAGTCCCTGCTGTGCTGTTATAAAAGCGAGGAAAACCTTTTATTTTCATTTTTTACTTCAACCTCCAACTTTTGTAAAAAAAAAAAAAGGGGGGGGAGGTGTAGAGGAAATGAGAAAGACATGGGTTATAGGGGTGAGAAAGCAGAAAGAAAATCAGAACTTACTGAAACAGTGTTTAGCAAAATACTGAGAAGGAATACTAATAAAGACAGTCATGTAATGTAGCAGAAGAAAGGAAGGTAATAGCTAAGAAGAAGAATCTGAAGAAAGAATCAAGATAATTCTAATAAAGTATTTTGAAGGAGCATTTTTATGATGGTATAAGAGCAGAAAAAAGTAAGCTGCAGTGTATGAGGTATGAAATGGTAATTGCAGATATGACCTGGATGTACAGGTCATGAAGGAGTGCAAAGATGAAGTAAAAAAATTTCAGACTCCTTGCCTTTGGTGATATAATCCAAGGTAACAAGACAAGGGGAAACAGAGGTCAGGAATTGAGTTTTAACTCTGCTGCTCTTTAACCAAAGTGATAATTCAGTTCATAACTTTTCAAAGTCACATACAAGCACAGTAGTGGAATAAATAGCACTGGCTTTAAAAACCCAGGGTATAGAACAACATACATTGGGCAGAACAAAATCCCACAGAGAAGATACTTTTGGCTACTCATTGACCCTTTCAATCACAAATGAGTACGAGTGATGCCAGGGTTTTAACTGTCACAGAACTGATTTGTCTAAAATTATGAAAATAACATCTTTATTTTTTCTGGAGTACAAAATACTACTCTGTGCAAAAGCAACAGGGAGCATGTGGCAGACATTATAGAAAACAATAGTGTAGCAGATTTACCAAAATAAAATCACATGTAATAGCCGTGTATGAGTTAAATCAGTACAGTTTTACATAAAGGGAATAATTCTCCTCATTTTTTTCCCTTTATTTCATATTTTAGCACTTGCAAAGCTTTGCAATGATTTTTTACAGAGTAATTTTGGCATTACATTTACTCTAACCCTTATTAAATGTTGCAAAAGAAATGCCAAAAAAAGATGTCATGATCAGCTAATATATTGTTTTAGTAAGGAAATTGCATGGAATGAAAGGACAAGCAATACAATACAGAAGTAAAGGGACAAAAGTACCTGAAAGATTGTTGTGGGCATATATAAATTTAAAAAAAAAAAAATCCCCGAAAAGTCCTTTAACTGAAGTTCTTTATTATTACACATAATTACACACAATCAGGTATAAGATAAAGGCATTCCCATTCTTTTTGATCTTTCATCTAGGAAAACAGGTACTGTGTCAAAGCAAAATAGCATTTGCTGTTTTACTGATAGTTCAGTACATCCATCTCTCAGTGGAAATGAGGGTCTTTTTACAGAGAAGTATTGCAAAGATGGATGGGCTGTTCTTAAACTAAATTATTGCCATACATTGTTCATGAAATTATGAATGGTTGTATTTCTTCTTACAAAGAAAGACAGTACATGTTTTATAGGAAGTGGTTTTATAGGGGAGAAAACAGAAACAACTAAACCAGAAAACCTGTAATTCACTGAACACCCTCTCTCTGTACTTGCCTCCACCTTCAGTAACCTCACAAGAAGACCACTTTCCACTGCTAGACAGGAAGATTCCTTGCACTTGAAAGAGTGGTAGTTGAATTCCAAAGTTAAGGGAAGCAGTCAAGCACCAAACACCTCCACGTAGTTACATGCTCCACACAAGCACACATATCTAATAGAAGCAGAAAATTAAGGGCATCATTTCTACTCCTGCTACTCACATGGAAAACAGCAATGTTGGAAAAGTTTAAGCAACAAGAACACATATAGAAGAACAATAACAGTAACAAAGTAGATTTCAGCCCAGAGCAGTTAAGCACAGTTACCAAAAGATTATCCAAAGAACACAACGGTTCATGTAGTGAGATTGCCGCTTACAGATCACAAGTATTTAGTTTCAGACATCAGTTGCCATCCATAGGGGGCTCCAACAGAGGTCCAGGAGTCATTTATAAACGGAAAGTTATGCATATGTTCATCTGCCTTCCTGGAGTAGATCAGAGTGCTGGTGCATGCTTGAGCCCATGACAAAATCAGGAACCAAGAATAAGCCTGCACTGAATGTGCCCTCACTCCATTGACAGTTCACACCCACGTAAGGAACGAAATAGAGAATGTCCCCCAAAGCAGATGATAGAATATCTCTATTATATAGCCAAAATATCACAGCAAAGGCCTTCTTGAAAACATTTTCTAAAACACTAGCACTATTTTGGATGGTTACCTGCTCAGTTCATGCAAGTTTTTTAGTCACTGCAATCTAAAAATACTTAGCTTAGAAGATGTTTATTCAGTTTCACTAGCCCTGAATAGAAGAGTTTCGCACACCACACAAAGTCACAAAGGTAATCAAGAACACTTAGAAAATAAGCACTTTGAAAACCAGTTTGTAGTAGAGCCAGCAATTATTTTTTTTCCACTTTTGCCTCTTGCAGTTTAATAAGTAATTGTGCAATATTCAGATTTTCAGTCCTGAACTCTTCAGCTTCCTCTTTATAAAGTCTTATGTTGATGTTGCAATCATGTGATATGTGACTTGTTTTTATGCTGATGATTCCTGCCTCATTACAAAATTTCTCCATTCAAAACAAATGATTATCAGTCTATTACAAAAGCATTTCAAGTGATTTAGTATAGCTTTTTTCAAGCTAAGCAGCTGAAATATCAGGTAATGGTTTGAAACATAAATAATACTTTCACAGTGTGTCTTTGGCACTTTTAGCTTCAGTGAAAGGAGCCAACATAACCATGTTATACAAAGGCCAGATATTTAACTTGTAAAGTAGCTCTTATTGAATTTTCTGTATTTATGGAGGGCAGAAAGATACAATGGAGGAAACATACCAGAGACACTGTATGTCACTGTGAGTGACTGTCAGTATTGGGATGATATTGAGTATATACATATGATTTTTTTCTTACTGTTACATTGTCCTTATATCTTATAACTGAATGTATGAAAAGGCAGAGAAGATGTCTGTCCATAGCTTTTTTGTTATGTGACTTTGAGCTAATTTATTTTTATTCCTGCTTCTGTATTAATGTTTTCTTGATTTTAGTCTTTCTTGACCTAAACAGGCACTACTACTCACAGTGGATGTAGGTATTTTTATCACAGTAGATCTTTTTATTAATGTCTGCACAATGGAAGAAAGAAAGTCCTTTAAATAATTTTGCAATGTAATTCATTGGAATTATTTAAGAACATATTTCATAGTATCATGGACATATAACATGGCAACAGAAATGCTCAACAGCTCTAAGTTAAGTCAGCAACTATTCAAGTATATACTTGGCTAAGCCACGGGTAAGCAAGAGAGGAACAGGCCACCCATAGCTTTCTTTCAGTGGGAGGCCTTAATACAGCTTCTTTCCTTGTAGTTTTAGAATTCATGAATGAGGACTCTAAAGCAGAAAATATCTTTTTTTTTATTATTTGTATGTGAAGGAGAATATATTTTTACTTTCTTTCTTCATTTTATATTTTAATTTATATTACTGTCTTTATTGCTTTTTGTCAGGCAAGTGGATAGCATAGCTGTCTGCACCATGTATGAATGTTTAATAAAATACGGTTGGAGTAGGGCACTTTCCTAGATTTATTTTCTGAAGGAAGAAAAATGTGTTGGTACTGTTAGCTGAGAAATTTCTAAAGATCCTCACATTAAAAATTGTTTGGATTGAAGGTAGCCTGTCTGGCAGAAAGGCCACATTTGCTTCACTTCTCTCCTTGCAATTTGTTGTACAGATATCTTTCATGTTCTTTTTGTAAGCATGACTATGCTGGTTCCTCTGTGGATCGAGGGACCTTCCTGACTGAAACTGAATGTGCATTTATAGTAGAAAGATAGTTCTGAAATACAGTTTGAGAAATAAAGCAAAAAGTCTACAGATGCCAGCAGCCAAGTATCTGAGATGGTGGAAAAGTAGAACAATCTATAGAGTTTGAACACATTATCTGAGTTTCAGAATGGTGCTGGATTTGATTGCTAAGCTGAAGAAAAGTTGTTTTGAAAAAAAAAGCTCACAGTACATTTGTTTTCAGTCTAATGGCCAGGAGGCCTAAACTATCTCTTATACAGAAGGGATTTTTTGCAGCAAAGCCTAGAATGGCTTACTGTAAACCTTTTCATCTACTATGAAAAAATGCTGTGGAAAGGTTCTGACTTTCACTGAAGTAAACATTTACTGCAGAAAATGCTGATGATTGTAGGCCTTTGGCTCTTGCGCTTGCCTTTAGAAAGGAATTAATTAAGCATTGGGAGGTTCATCTGACTGTTTCAAGGTTTGTCTTTTCTGATCTTTTTTCCTGTTGATTGATACATTGATTCTTAACATCTTTTAGAGTTTCTTGATAAAAGAGAGTGTGCATATGACCATTGTCTAGCTCGTCAGGAGAATAGCTCAGGTATTGAAATTCACATACAATAGGTGATTTAAAAAATGTTGACCTACATCATCTCATGGCTTTCTTTTCCAACTAAACAAAATTACTATTAGTATTGTAAATAAAAGATTATTACTGTTGCAGGGTGTCCTGGGTTTGGCCAGGATAGAATTAACTCTCTCCAGCTGCGGCTGGGGGGTGTGGCCAGGCTATTCAATCACATGTGACATCATGCTCAGGATATAAGGGCAGCAGCTGGGCTGGGGCAGTGCTGTGGCCAGTGTGGGAACTGCAGTTCTGTTGTTGGGCTGAGCGCCGGGCTGAGCACGGTGAGCAGTTACGTTGGGCATTGCTCCTTTTTCTTTGGCCATCATTGTAACTGCCTACTCATTGTGGTGTTCTATTAAACTGTCCTTATCTCAACCCAGAAAGGTCTACAACTCTCTCTTGATTCTCCTCCCCATCCTGCTGAGTTGGGGAGGAGTAACTGGGTGGTTTGGTTATTGTTCAGTTAGGGCTAAACCACCATACAGGGAAATTATTTTACAGTGCATGAAGACTATTGACCTACATAGAAAAAGATCTGGCAAAACTGTAGTACAGTATATGCAGCACTATGATTTTTTTTTTCCCTTTATGTAATTTAGTTTATGAAGACATGAAACTAAATGCATTTACTTTACACTAGCTTTTCAAAGAAGATACTATATTTCTTTTAATCTAAGTGTACCAAGACATCATGATTCTGCAAAACCTATGCACCTCAGAAAAATCTTTTGCCTTCATTGGTAAGTATGTAACAGATATATTTCTAAATTATAGCTATTTGTTGACAGTCAGAGAATAGTTGCTGTATAGCATTTATTGTTAAAGAGTTTTGCTGAATATTTCTAGATATATACAATATTTATTTAAAGGCAGATTAAACAATAGATTTTGTGGGGAAACATTTTGATATATTTTTTTTCTGGCTGCTACAAAGTATCTCATCATTGAACCTTTAGACATTGACTGAAAATACTTCTGAGGTGGTATTAGCAGACACGGTTAAGTCTCAGGCCATTGTTATGGCATTAGTATTCTTTGCAAAAAGGGTATTAAAATCTAGGAACAAATTTTTGACCTCATGTGAACCACCTTTATTGATCCGAATAGTGTGGTCAAATATCAAGATCAATGCAGAGTGAAGAAGACAGTAAATGAGAAATGCAAAGGCTGAAGGTTCTTCATCTATTAAAAAGGTCAGTGC
Source organism: Urocolius indicus (assembly GCA_013401255.1). NCBI lineage: Eukaryota > Metazoa > Chordata > Aves > Coliiformes > Coliidae > Urocolius > Urocolius indicus. The sequence goes on along the minus strand of WBNH01008814.1, from coordinate 247,628 downwards.
AGCAGGCTTGCAGTTAATGAGCACCAAGCAATTCAGTTGTGATTCGGACTGTACCACATGGCTGTCAGATGGGATCTGTTCCTTTGGTAGGCAGTCCAAATCCTCAGCTGCAGCAGAAATGAGATAGAAAAAAGTGCTGAGGATTGAGCATAATTGCTCATAATTGAGCAGATCTCTCTGGAGTTCAGTTGTATAGCCATACCATTCCAGAACTGGTGAGAAATTTTTATCATCCTTAGTAGATGGAAGAATTACTAAGGATTCCTGTTTCTTAACTTTCCAAGATATTTCACAGACACTTTCTGTTTCCTGTGTGATTTTTTTAGGTCAGGAAAGTTGACTATTTCTGAGCTAGAAGAGAACATCTTTTATGCAGGAGAAAGTCAGAATTGTCCATGAGAAGAGAACTAGAAGCAGGAAGGAATTGTCATTGCAACAGAAAAGCTTTTTGAATTTTATTTTTTTTTACAAAAAAAACCCAAACCAATATGAATAATTCCTAAAGTACTGAGGAAGGAATACCTGAAACAGATCTATGAATAGATTAATTCCCTCAATGAGTAGACAAGAGTGGAGATGTGTGGAGGTATAGTGTCTCCTATTATTAGAAACTTTATAACTTGTACTTTTCCAATAAAATATTTAGCAAGGGAAGATAAGTAGCATTACTTTTTTTTTTCCAAAGTGTGTTTGTACACTACAGAGTAATGTTTTTTTCAACATTTATGTTATTTTTTCTTCAAGTGCCTCATAGTCATGAGCCAGCAATATGACCTCATGGCCAAGGCCAATGGCATCCTGGTGTATATTAGAAAGGCGGTGGTATGTTGAGAGACGTTCTTCTCTCCCTCTACTTTCCCCTTGTGAGATCACATCTGGAATATTGTGTCCAGTTCTGGGCCCCTCCATTCAAGAAGGACAGGGAGCTGCTGGAGAGAGTTCAGCACGGGACCACCGAGATGATGGAGTGGAGCATCGCCCTTGTGATGAAAGGCTGAGGGAGTTGGGGGTCTTTAGCTTGGAGGAGACTGAGGGGTGACATCAGTAATGTTTACAAATACATAAAGGGTATATGTCAGGAGGACAGAGCCAAGCTCTTCTTATTGATGGCCAATAATAGAATAAGGGGCAATGGGTACAAGCTGGAACACAAGGGATTCCAAAGAAACACAAAGAAAAATTTCTTAACTCAGGGTGATAAAGCATTGGAACAGGCTGCCCAGATGGGCTGTGGAGTCTCCTTCTCTGAGGACATTCAAAATCCACCTGGACAAGTTCCTGTGTGACCTACTCTAGGTGGTCCAGCTCTTGCAGGGAGATTGGACTAGGTGATCTTTTGAGGTCCCTTCCAGCCCTAGAGAGTCTGTGATGACACTTGGATTTTAAAAAATGTTTAACTACTTCCATTCCATTATGCTTGAAAAAGAATTCCTAACTTAAATGATTTTTGTCTGATAAAGACAACACACTTGTTGAGCTGATGTTTAACCAAACCTAGAGCTGACATAATCTAAAATGTTTATTTATACTTTTGTTCAGAATTTATATACTTTTGTCACAGAATTTTGGTCTGAGCACATGTATTATTCTGGGTTTAATATGTGTCCTCTTTATCTGACAAATTTTGTATTTGTGATAAAAAAGTCCAGTGTCATAAACCCAGATGGCTCTAAGTGATCCATACAGCATTCAAGTTTTTACCCAACAAAAAACATAAAAGTTTAAAAACAATGAACGGATGTATAAATTATAGAGTGAAATTAATTCTTAGAGAGCATATTTTCAGAATTCCTTTTGTGTCATGAGAGGGAACTGTGTGAACCTGACGTCAACCTGTCTCTATTTTTCTGTGCTGGCAACCCACAATGCACTGTCCATCTACTCCACAGCCATTGCATCAGATGGTTACTAATCCACATTGCAGCATGTATGTCAGTACAGCTTGTCACTAGATGGCTGCAAGGGTCTCATGAAGATTTCTGAGTATATATGAGCTTCAAGAAACAGAGATTCCCCTGCAGCCCTGGTGCAACCCTGCCCCTGTAGTACATGGGGGCCACGGGGGGCAGAGATACACCTGCAGCCCAGGAAGGACCCCACGATGAAACGGTTGGATGCCTGAAGGAGTCCATGACCCCATGAGAAACCCACACAGGAGCAGAATTGTGGCAGGATATATGGACCCGTAGACAGGGAGGAGCGCAGGCTGGAAAAGGTTTGCTGGCAGGATTTGTGATCCCATGGGACTCACAGTAGAGCAGTCTGTTCCTGAAGGGCTGCACACCATGGAAAGGATCCACAGTGAAGCAATTAATGAGTAGCTGCAGCCCATGGGAAGCACTCACTTAGGAGAAATTCATAGAGAACTGTGTCCTGTGGGAGGGGCCCCATTCTGGAGCAGGGGAAGCGTGAGGAGTTCTCCCCTGAGGGCAAAGAAGTATTAGAGACAATCTATGATGAACTGACCATAATCCCCATTTTCCATCCCTCTGCACTTCTGTGGGGGCTAAGTAGAGAATTAGGGGTTGAAGTTAAGCCTGGGAAGGAAGGATAAATGAGGGAAAGATGTTTTAAGTTTTTACTTTCTCATCATCCTACTCTGATTTAATTGGTAATAAATTAAACTAATCTGCCTAAGTCTGTTTTGCCTGTAATAGTAATTGGTGAGTGATTTCCCTGTCCTTATCTCAACCAACAAGGCTTTTCTTGTATTCTCTCTTCCCTGTTCAGTTGAGGAGGGGGAATGCTAGAGCAGCCTTGGTAGGCACCTGGCAACCAGCCAGGGTCAACCCACTACAGCAGAACAGAATTTTGCCAAGCTCTCTCTTTGAAATTAGGGAAGATTTTGTTGTGTTATATTGACTCAGATGTAACTCTATCTCACGTGTGCAGCAAAATGCACATTCGTCTCCATTATAATGTCAAAAAGAGAGTAAGCTTAAAGGAGATTCACATATAGGCAGACTAGGGAAAAATAAATGTTAGAATGGTCTGGTTTTGGGCCCCAATAGATTCTAGTAAGAACTTTGACTGTTTTCCATGTTCAATGCTTTCCTCTACTCTCGTGGTGTTGCAGCTTGCTCTCTCTTTCCATCCAGCACAAAGTGCTGCATTACAAGAGTCTACCATTTGAGAATATGAACTATTGCTTGTGTTTGTGTTTTGTTTGTACACTTCTTAAAATTTTTTGCTAAAATATATATACATATACACAGGTAATTTTTGTCATTTTTGCTATTCAAATAATGTTTAATTACAGAAGTAGAGGAAGTAATGTCCATAAATCTCTGTTTCACAGGCTGGAGTCCTCACCAACCTCTTCTACATTAACTGGTTTTCAGTGTTCAGCAATTCAAGTCAGTGGATACGTCAGATTCACGGTAAGAATACTATGAATGATTTGTTTGAGACTGCAGTCTCCCTGCAGTCAGTCTAGTAGAAGTTTTTTTGAAAAAGACATTGTATCTATCTATCTATTAATTCATGTATGTTTATATACTAAATACTGATAAAAACATTGAGAAAATTTCATTCAAAATTTAGCTTATTGTTCATGTTTATCTCATCTTCTTGAAATGGAAATTGAACATCTACTTTAGATGTCCCTTGTATATTATCTGGAGTACAATAGGGAAAATTTGGAAATATTAACTTTGGGTTAGTGTAGTCTTCTACTATAAAAAGGGGAGAAGGAGAAAAGAGTCTTAAAGAGAGTGGTTCAGGACACCTTAAAACACTCTCACTGGCTTGTTTTTTTTAATAGAGACACAGTAAAATCATAAAGCAAAAGATATCCTTCAGGGGATACTTTTAAAAGCTTCTGTGGTGGAAAACAAACAAAACCAACTAAACAGCAAAGGCCTTTAAACTGATAGAGATTCCTCTCTTAGAAAGATACTAATAGCTACATCATTAAGAGAAAAGCAACTTTGGAGTCTGCATGGTCACTTCTCTCTCACCCAACTACTTCCACCACTTCCCTGTAAAGAAGGAAGGGCTTTCATCTTCTGGCTTGTTAAAAAGTGATTGTGAAGGCACCCAAGAGGTGGGTCTGACTCAGAGTTAGGGAAAGTTTTAGCTTCTTACCGGAGCCATTTTTACAGCCCCTTCCCCACTACCAGGAACAGCTCCACACAAACCCATGATAATGTAAGTATTCTCTCCATAGTTTCACAGGTTTTTGTATTTGGTTGAAAAAAACAATAGTCTAAACAATGGTGAGATGGAAATTTTATATTACATCCATTAATAATTCAAATGAATTAATGTCCTCCTAAATTACTGTCCTAACTTGCAACTCATACTGGTGTTCCCTGGTGACACATCATAACATTTGCTGTCAAGTTGAAAAAAATAAAAACCAGCAACAAAGAAACCTTGAACTATCAGAGTTACTGTGCCTACACCTGTGTAGAATGTTATATTCTGACTGGAGCTATTCCTTTTTGCCGAGAAACTCATCAGTCTCTTTTTCCTTGATGAAATATTTAACCTCCTTTTTACACAATAGGTTCTATAATAGGCAATTAGACAATCCTGTGTTTTCCTCAGGTTGATGCATTATGTACTAAGACACCCAATTGACCTTCAAGGTATTAAAAAAATACCAGAAAACAGTAACTCTTCTTAAGCTGTTAAAATCCTGTAATGAACTCAAAGGCCAGAAAGGATGGTTTCAACCAGCTATCTTGTCTCTCTACGTAGTTGACTGTGTTCCTTCCCTCCCACGCTCTGTGAAATGAAAATAGATATTTTATGTTGTAGGTAAAGCTAAATTGTACTTAAGGGCCAATACAATATTTATTATTTCTGCTGACAGTCTTTGAAACAAGGGTTGGACTTCTGGCTTTCTATTGAAAGGTTTTTAGGTTGTATGCATGATGAAAGCTGTGAGGTAGAGTGAATGGTTTGTTTTTTCACCACTGTTGTTGCCTATTTTTAACTTGCTTGGACACTATACTGCTAAACTATACTGCTGGACAAGAATCAAGCTGAGATCCTATGCTTGCTTAATGTGATTGTTTTTATTATCTGACAAAGAAAGAAATATCCTGTTTGTTATTCACATACCCAGAGATACAGCAAAGAAATGACAGCACTGAAATGAAGTGCACAGACACTTAGTCATCATGAGTAAACTGCTTTAGAGCAGATAAATTCCTGGATTTTTGTTTTTATTTCAGTATAAACAATTTTCAGTTCTAAAATTAAGGGAACAGTAATTATTATGAGTTTAGAAAACTGTAGTTTGAATAGCTAATTTCCTTCAATATCAGAGACTTCTCAGAGAAATAAAAGGTGTGAATCTTTTTGCGAAGAAAATTAAGTATTTTCAGTGATCACACATATGATCAGGATCTTTATCGGATACTTACAATATGACCTACCTTTTTTCCTTCAGACTAGAAAGGCAAGGACTTCTCAGTCTGCATATATTCTAGACGTGTTATTTTGAGTAAATGACATGAGTAAATAATGAGTAAATATGTATTTGGGTGCTTTTCCTTTAGCTTGGTTTATGCCTTACCTGCATATGAGACACACAAAAAAAGATTACCCCTTTCATTAACAGAGTTGTACTAGATAGACTGTAGTGTGAAACCACACATTACGCTGCTCTTTTTCAGTTGGTTGTCAGAGTATCTATCTGAAAAGAGGTGATATCTGGTTAGGAAGGCTTTGTGAAACACGCAAATAAGTAGAGAAAAAGTCCTCAAATAGTCAGAATTAGAAGGCAGTCGGAAGCTAACAGCTAAAGCTGAGTGATTGAAACTATTTTATTATTAGGAAATCACTGTTAAGGCAGTGATTTCATGGTTCTAAAGAACCTGGTTTTGGTTGTGGGCAGAACTGCACTTCCACTGAAAGAGTATAAAATCTGTTTTCTTTACCACTATATTTAATAAAAGAATGACTTGGCTAATTCAAGTTCTTCGTTAGGAATTCAGAAAATTATTATCCCTGCTGCTTTTAATAATGTATTAAAATTGTTCTCAGGGTAACTAATGTTCAGAAAAAATATACAGATTTACTTTTTTTTTCTTTCAAGGCAGAAAAAAACCCACTAAACAGGCAATAGTGCAGAAAGTAGAAGGAATAGGAAGAAAAAGAAGATTGCTAAGTAGAAATAATCAACAACTGCATGCTGGTCAACAATAAAAAAAACAGTGGGTGAGATGGTGATCTGGTCAGGTTGTTGAAAGAATAAAGAGAATGGCACAAAGAGATGATTGCTACCTTTCACTGCAGTTCCAAGCTTCTTATGGAACAATGTAACTTAAATAACAGCAGCATGATGTCTACTCTGTTTACATTTGCTTTCTCTCACTGATGTACTCCATTCATACCTCCAATTCACCAAATCAGAGCTAAATTCTCCACAAAATAATACCTTTTGCACTATCCTGTCCTTTAAGAAGAGCCAAAGAAAATGGGAAGGTAATTATATGCAACATAATATTCATTGTTGTCTAAATAGAGCAAATTGTGACCTGTGTTAAACCCTCTTTAATTTGACAAGCTCCACTAAGTAGTATGGAAACTTGACTCTTCTTCCAGTGCTAACACTGAAGTATATTGGAATGATATCTGTTGTAAATAGTGATAATACACTGGTCTATAATCTGCATACTTGGATGAAAACCAGATGTCAGAATTAATGTTTTCATTAAGTATGTATATGGTAAGGAGCTTGTGGTTTGTTTTTCTTTTTTTAAAGTATTTGAATCAAAGTTGCTTTTATTCTGCAATTATTACTATTTTGGATGTTGTAAACTGAGAGATCCATTGGTTGATTTGTCTCAAAAGGTTTTTGCTATTCACCATATTGGCTTTAATCTTGACGGAGTGTGAGTTTCTTCTTTCCACTTTTTCAGAAATGAATGCTTGAGAAATCCAACTTACCTTTTCTGACAGATTCTGGACCATTTAACCACCTTAATAATACAATTTAGTGACTTGAACGGGCTGATGAAACTACTGCCATTCAGGGTAGCGCTGAGGTTAAACGAAAACCTTCTCCTAAGCCCTGGTTTTGCTGTAGAAAGGATTGCTTTTGGATGAGGACTGACTAAATCTCAGCATGCCCAGATGAGAGAACCTTCAGGCTCAACATTTTATAGTGAATGTATCCATAGGGACCACCAGGTGCTACCACAGATTTTAGTATATCCCAGTGGGTTTTTTAAATGGATGATCATTCCCTGATGCAGTAAAACCTCCACTATTTTGGTTTCTGACCCTGCAAACTGAGGATACCTTTGTATTCATACTAGTTTTTGTTTAACCACAAAACATGTTGTTTGACAGAAGAAATAATGATTTATTTTAAGCAAATTGAAATTCCCTGTCTATTATAGCTACTTGCATACAATCAAATGAAGTTTGGTTTTGTTTTTGTTTTTGTTTTTTTTTTCTGTTAGACACTGCACTCTAATTCTTATCAGAACCAGAACTTTGATGTTTGGGTCTTGTAGCCTTTACAGTTTGGGGTGTTTTGGGAGGAGAAGGGGGAAGGAAGGTTAACTTCTTTATTTTCCTGTAGCCTGTGTATTTTCTGTTCATCTATTTTCATCTCTAGGGCATTCTTTCCTACTTTGTTTATTTTTTATTATTAATTGAATTTTCCTTCTCCAATGCCTTTGATCCTTCCATTATGCACAGAGAAGGCTTTGTAGATTGATTGATAGATAACATGAAAGTAAGAATTCATAAGGATTTGTTTTCAAGTAGTGCTTTGCCCCTGTGTTTGTTATTTGTCTCCTTTTTAAGAACATTAATAAGTAATAAATCTAATATTAGCCCTTTCAATACTAGAAGGACACTTAGTAAAATCTAACACTCTCCATCACAGAGGAGCATCTGCTCAATTTTTAACTGAGCATTGACAACACTTTTCATCAGATTAAACATGATAAGTGGTAAGTATTTTCTAGAATATTCCATTGTGTATTATACAGCTACAACTTCGAGGACAGTTTCAGGGAAAAGCATTCTGGTGTTATAAACACCAATGAGATTTGAATTTTGCATTCAAGGAGATGACAGTAGGATACTACTGACACTATGTCTCTAGGACTTTAACATGGCAACAACACTTTATAGGAAAAGTATCTATGCAAACGTTGGTGACTAAGCTAATTACTGTATAAACAAATTTGTTTTTCTTTAATTGTTATCTTTAATTGTTATCAACATTACCTAAGCTACATCCATATATTGACTTTTAATTACTTAAATGTTAATATTCTTGGTGTTGACCACTGTGGATTGTTCTGATTTCTGAGTTTATTCATTGCTAAAATCAATGTTATCACTGGTAAAAAACCTGTTAGGTTTTTTTTTTCCTTCAGAAACAAAATGTATCCTGATAATCCTTAGCCTCAGATAAAAATTTACTCAATATAACTAAAGACCTCTATTTACAAGAATTCATAATAGTCCTTTTAATATATTTCAGAACAATGGAAAAAATGGTAGAAAACAGTGCCCTAATAACAAAACGTTTCATAGTGCCTTGATACTCTGATGTTTTCTTTGCTTTTCTACTTTTATGAATTAATGTTTGACCTCTTCTTGAATGAATAAAAAATATTTTTGATTACTCAATCTTGTCTTCAATTGCTAAGTCTTTCACAGTTATTTCATTGTCCCTTCAATGTTCCACAGTTTAATTTAGGTACTCGTACACAATATATATCACCAAAAAACACAGGCAATAAAATTTTATCAGATAATGAAATCATGTTAGGTAACTATTCTCTGCAAATAATTCAATGGATTACATGGAGATATCATAATCAAAACCAGAAATATTTTCTTTCTAAGAGCTTAAGACTTCATTTTTCTGTTTTATTCTGTCTTTTTTAACTGGTAGTAAAGAATCACTTTAAAAAGCCTCATCTAAGTGTCTAAAACAAACTGAGTGCAGACAGAATCTAAAAGTCCCAATACGCATATTAGATGAGCCCAGGACTTCATTATTAGGCCAAAGATTCATCTTGCTAATATTTTTCTTATTTTGGGGTTTTAGTGATGTAATTGTTTCAGGCTGTAGGCAAATTACAGTATAAAAAGGATGAAATATGTATCCAAAAGAATATTTTAAAAAAAAAGAAGAAAAAAAATTTTATATCTTTGTAAAAGAACAAAAAAAGGAGCTTCTATTAGAACCGTTGGAGCATCCAACTATTTCACTGTGAGGTTGAAGGAGCGCTGTAACAGGCTGCCCAGAGCAGTTGTGGAGTCTCCTTACTTGGAGGTCTTCAAGAACCGCCTGGACATATTCCTTCCTATGCGACCTGATCTAGGTGGATCTGCTTCTGCAGGGGGGTTGAACTGGATGATCTCTAAAGGTCCCTTCCAACCCCTACCATTCTATGACCCTATGATCCAAGACTTCAAGTAATCCTTGCTTCTTACATAGAGAGGACAAGGACAGCCAGGGTGATAATGTGGCAAACCTGATCACTATAAAATTCAGTTCAACTGGCAGTAATTTCATCGAACCTGATAGCTGCTGTTGTTTTAAGGAGGAAAAGGGAGATGGAGAGGCTCTGGAGTTCAATAACTGTCCTTTTTATCATACCGATCACCATAGTGGGCAGTAGCCAGAGCTGAAAGATGCAGAGAATATGTGAAAAGTAGAAGATAAGATGAGGGATTTCAATATAATCAAAGACTGTCAGAGTTCTGGGAACTACCTTTTTAGCTCCACTGCAGGGAAAATTACAGCTTACACTCAAAAATTTGGTTTTGTGTACTTATCAAAGGCAACCAAGAAGTCAAAAAGGAATCAAGAATATGGAAGCTTCAGGCTTTGGGTCCAACTACTGTCCCTATTTTTGTGCTCTAAATGTCGGCTTCTTGCAGAGTATGTCTATGCATGAAAGCAATTTCTATTGGCAATTCTGCTGAGGCTTTACCCTTGAGAGGAACAGCTGAACAGTTCAGAATTGACAACAAAACCTTGGCACACAGCTCAGTAATTGTGCCCTGTCTGAGTCACCAAAGGTTTGATAAGAGTGCACTGAACACACAGAGTGGCTTTGTGCCAGATTATAAATATACTTTAAAATCATTTAAAACCATTCAGAATCCACCACTAAGTTTTACAAGGATAGATATCAGAATAGCCCTTATTATAACATTATTTTCTCCTTGTTATAAAGTGCTTAAGACAGACTATTCATATTCATGCCTCTCAAAAGCATTAGAACAGTACAGTACAGTTCAGAAATGGGTAAAATTACTTTCCCCACATATGTTGCTACCTAAACTAAAATGCCTGTGATTAATCATTGCTACTTTTCTTCTGGCATTAATTAAAAAAATGGTGAGAGGAAGATGCAGAGAAAGGAATATTAATTTCAGGTTGAGATACGATTAGGGAGAAAAGAGGAAGAGTTCTTGGATCCATTAAGTATCTGACATGTTAATCACTGAAATTCTAAAGGTAATTGCCAGATAAAATTAAAGAGCTACTAGCAGTCACTTTGAACAATTTCTACACCAAAAAAAAAACCACCAGTGAAGCATCAGCAGATAGGAACAATGCAAACTACTACATCAATCACTGAAAAGTACGAAACAGATAAGGGATGTAGTTTAGATGGATAGAATACCGAAAGAAATAAAGGTATTGATGTATAATTTTTTAAATAAAAACATCAAAACTATTGCCATATACAAATGGGATGAAAGTATTGAGAATACCCTCAAAAATGCTCCAGTGAAGGTCCCATTGTTTTGAAAACAATGACAGAAAGATGTAAAATATTCTTGCTTTTGTGACATGTTACTGCCAATCACTAAAAAAACTAGTAAGACTTTATTTTAGCTTATATTGATCTGACACACTATATCCTTTTTTGGGGGTTTTTACCTGTTTCCTTTTTTTAACTGCTGCATAAGATTCTGTGATCCTATTCCCATATTCATCGTCTGAACTCTTTTATTCCTTATCTCGTCAGGCTGTTACCACTTCCAATCACTTTCAGAGTCTCCTTATGTATTCAAAGCCCATTCTCCTTGAGATGTCTTTGGCAAAGGACACTTTTGGGCTGTCATAATATTTATTATGAAGCCACTGCTACCTTTTTCTTTCATTTAAAATACATGTAAACTCTCAAGGTCTTCCAAGGAGGCTCACAATGATAAGCCCGAGTAAAATGGGAAAAGATGCCTATAACTCTAATCTCCAGTAAGGCCTATTTATTTTTTCTTAAAGAATAGGTGTACCTTTTTCTTTGTTAATAGTATAGCCAAATTAAAGGAAGAGATATATTTGTAGAAATTCAGAACTATAAAAGAAAGATAAATGTCTTGGATTTTAAAATTTAGATTAGACATCAGAAAGAGGTTTTTAATGGTGAACACTACTGAATCATAGAATAATTACCTACGGAAGTGCTGCAGTCTACTGATTTCACTGAGCAGGTGAGATTAAGCATGCTTGTGGGAATAGAGAACTTGAAAATTCTCTGTAAAAGATTTACTGGATGAAATGTCCAGATTGTTTTCAGCCCAGAAGTTTAAGGCTGTGATTCAGTCAAGCTCACTGAAGATAATAAACGTTCTGCAGAAAATTAAAAAATAAGACAAAGTTTATGCTTTCTTCAGAAATGTTTCACTTTCCTATCATGTATCTTGCTCCTGTTACTAACAAAATGGAATAATTAATGTTGTGTATATAAGGAAAAAAAAAAGCTAACAAAACGTAGTAAATTTATGCCTTTCTGTGTGCTTCTGCAGCTCATAATACAATCTCTCTGTAATATTGCTGTGCTTTTTCTTGCTGCTACATTAACATTAGGAGGCTGTTCAAAATGTTCAATACATAATTTTTGGATTGGAAGATCACTTTCTGTCCCTTTTTCTATAAACAAAACTACAATTTTGCTTCTGAGCTCAGAATCAGCCAGGTTCTTTTTAGATATATTCAGACTTGAAAATTAAGATGATCTACATTTTCCTAGAAAACTTCTCTGCTCAACACATGTCTTTCCAGGAAATATCTGAACTTCCAGAAAATTGTTCTGTTTTCCTTAGCCTTTGTCAGTTTGGAGCCCAAAATAAACATAACCCAATCATAAACCATTTTGTGACATCCAGTCAAACAGTACTGCTGATAATCGACTTACATATCTCTAGAGTAAAATACAGAATAAAAATCCAAATAATTTTACAGACTCATAGCCAGAAAGATCCCTGTTGGCTCCACATCTAAAAAAAATCAAACAGGCATGTTGTTTCTTCCGAAGTCTATGCTAATATATGCATGCAGAAGAAGAGCCAAGTTTTAGGTTTGTTTAAAAAAGTGAGAACAGTATATAAAGAAGTCACTGTTTCTGGTGAATCTTTTCATTTCTTTAGAGAGATCCACAATCATAACTGTGGAATACAAATCAATAAATCCTTGCATTCCATAAGACTGAATTTGTATATAAGGAAGAAAGATGGGGAGACTGCTGGCAGCATTTTAATCTCTTCACATGAAATTTGAAAATACTGTGTTGATCTCTGGGAAATTTATTATACAAATGTTAATAGTTGACATTTTTCTTCTCCGTCTATGTGATATCAGTGAAAGGGTATCTGCTCTCAAGAGTGTTGTTAAAGTATGCCTTCTGAAGAAATATATAAATAGGTAACTATTATTGGCCAATAAATTTAGTATTCCAGTGCAAGTACACTTTGCACTCTAGAGGGGAAAATGTAAAAGGTTATCTTTATTTTCTTCTCTTATCAGAACATACTGCACATTTTCGGAGAGTGCTATCTACTGTCATCAGGGTGGGACATCAACTGACTTTTTCTCTTGTTTCCAAATTGAGCCTAATCAGTCCAGTAAAGCTAAGATCTTATAAGATGGAAAGATAACAGCAGCAATACCAAAATATGAGTTTGTACTCTCTAATTAACTCTCAGTGGAAGTAAATTCTCCACATTTAGCAGTCTGCCCTTGAGAAAAACTTCAGTATTGTTAGGAGAAAACAAAAGTGCTCTATAAACTCCTTACGGTGTTTACACATGGAAAAATAGTCAATCATCTAACAATGAGTCATGTAAAAGGAAAATATCAGATATCCTGGTAAACGCAACACAAATATAATAAAGAAATTACAAGCCTAAATGTCACAAAGGAACTTGCAGAGTATAGAGATGGTCCTCTTTTCTCATAGTATCTTGACAGAGAACAGTTACTCAAGAGACATTTTACTATGACAAAGAAACTTTATTTTCTTTACTAAGATAAGACTAATGTTATTGTTTCCTTTTTTCCTTCTTTGTGCTGGTTCTTAAACTACATTTTCCAAAGCCACTTTTTTTACCTTTGTTTAAGAAGGAAGTGGCTGAAATGCTAGGCACTCATCATTATATCACATTACGGGGTCCTTTTGGTTTTTTTTTTCTTCTGGTGTTCAGCTGTGTCCTGTATTTCCTCTTGTACTGTTTGAGAGAATACAACTGTTAACATCTACATACTCTTCCTGTATTTTCTGTCTGTAATTGAAATGACAGGACAGTTTACTCACTGGATCTGTAAGACGATGTCTAACAAAGGATTTCCAGGGTTCTTCTTCTGGGTCAGTAGTTTGCAAACAGTCTTTCAAATTTGATTAAAATGCTTTCTTTCCCCAGGGGTCTGTGGACAATAAAAGGAAGAACATCTGTACTCAATTTTTTTTTTTTTCACTTCAGAAAATCTTTTGAGTATATGTGGAAAAAAACAGATCTTCTGCTATTGACCAGGTACTCCAAACTCCCCTTATTACTGAATGTTTACAATATGAATCTAACTATTGTATGGAAAATAACCTGAGAATTTAGGGTTGAGATGTTTATAGAGTACTTAATAAAAAGGAATTTAGAATAGATAATTCTGCTGCTGTTTTAAATTGTTCTTTTAAAACACTGCAATTCTATGCTACAAAGAATCAAAACTAAATATTATCCTTGGTATTCAATAGAGATCCTGAAGCCTCGATCTATCACAACTAAATTAGTTATCAGACTCCTGAACAGCCTGAACAAGTGTGAGCTCAAATGGCCTAAATAAAAGATCAGGGAACCGGCTCATATATGACAACAAATGGACCAAACTTTCAACAATCCCTGCTCATTTTAGAAGATTTCCTATTAACACATGAAATCAGAGACCAAATCAACCCCCTCCAATACAGTGCAAACTTAGAATAATAGAATCTTTTCAGCTGGAAGAGACCTTTAAGATCATTGAGTCCAGCCTTTGTCTCTATCAACCACTAGACCATTCCCCTAAGTACAACATCCAACCATGTCTCCCCCAGGGACAGCAACTCACACTGTTCCAATGCTTGACAACCCTTTCAGTAAAGAAATTCTTCCTAATATCCAGCCTGAACGTAGCCTGGCACAACTTAAGGCCATTTCCTTTTGTTTAATTACTTGTCACTAGGGGGAACAGATCGACCCCTGTCTTCCTACAACTTCCTTTCAGGTGGTTGTAGACAGTGATTAAGGTCTCTCCTGAGCCTTTTTTTATCCAGGCTAATCAGCTCCAGATGTCTCAGATGTTCCTCATACAAGACATGCTCCAAATCCTTTACTAACTTGGTAATCCACTTCAGTATCCTTTCCAGCATCTTATTGTCCTTCTTGTAAAGAAGCCCAAAACTGGACATAGTATTTGAGGTGTGACCTCATCAAAGCTGAGTACAGGAAAATCATCACCTCCTTCCTCCCGGTGACAACACTGTTCCTGATACAGGCCAGGATACCATTGGCTTTCTTGTCCACCTGGACACACTGCTGGCTCATGTTCAGCCGCTGTCAAGCAACACTCCCAGGTCCCTCTGCCTGGCAGCTTTCCAACCACTCCTCCCCAGACTTGCAGCACTGTTTGGGGTTGTTGTGGCCCAAATGCAGAACCTGGCACTTGACGTTATTGAAACTCATGGCATTGGCCCAGCGATCCAGCTTATCTAGATCTCTCTGTAAAGCTTCCCTACTCCCAAGATCAACACTTGAAGATCAACCTTGAGACCACATCTGGAATATCATTTCCAGTTATGGGCCCCTCCTTTCAGGAAGGACAGGGAGCTGCTAGAGAGAGTTCAGCACAGGCCCAAGATGGTTAAGGGATGGGAGCATCTCCATTATGATGAAAAACTGAGGGAGATGGGTCTCTTTAGCTTGGACGAGACTGAGGGGTGATCTCATTAATGCTTACAAATACATAAACAGCGGATGTCAGGAGGATTGGGCCAGGTTGTTCTCAGTGATGTCCAATGATAGGACAAGGGACCATGGGTACAAGCTGAAACATAAGAGGTTCCAAAGAAAAACAAGGAATAATTTCTTCACTATGAGGATGAGGGAGCACTGGAACAGGCTGCCCAGATGGATTGTGGAGTCTTGTTCTCTGGGGACATTAAAAATCCAACTGGACAAGATCCAGTGTGACTTGTTCTAGGTTATCCTGCACTGGTAGGTGTGTTGGACTAGAGGATCTTTCAATGTCCCTTCAAATCCTTGAGATTATGTGGTACTGTGAAGAAGCAAGTGACATTTCTGGATATTATAGCAGATCTGTCCACCCTTAAGATGCCAAGAGTATCAATGCCTATCTTTGCTTCTGTAGGAAGCAAAGCTGGAGGCTGCTTGACAACTGTAACAGCTCCTACAGAGTGAGAGGCAGATACCACAAAGTCTATTGAGATCGCCATGCCTGAATAAAATATAATATTGAGATACAATTTCCAAAGCATTATCTCAAGATAAAGTGGCCTAAATTGATGTTTTCTGAAAATAGATGTCCAGAAAAAGAGACTGTAATCACAGCTTAAAAAAAAAAACAGAAATCAATATGAACCTAGTATTTAAATACATCACTTTGGTTTTCTTTACAACTTTTGTTCAGTGTATCTCAAGAACCTCTTGCATTGCACATCACTCTCTGAAACATGAAAACAAAGAATAAAAGTATGAATTTAAATATATCTGAATACCAAAGACACCTCTGCCCTACACTCCTTATGATCATGTAAATTAGAGCATTACGGCAATCTTTGTTTAATATTCTCTACTTCATGTACAAATCAAGGAAATCTTTGGGCAAAGAGAAACATGAGTTTAAATGTGGATTGTTTGGGGTTTTTTAAGCATTTCAAAGCAGTAAGGGAAGCCAGCTTCATTATGGGACTAAACAAGGTCAACAGAAGATGTTGGCAATATTCCATGTTCTAAAAAAATTCTGTGGTTCAATTCACAACCAACAGGCTTTACAAAAAGCTCCAGCATACTCTCAAATATAAAGATCTTAAATATGAATAATTCCTCAGAGTGTTTCCACAGTATGGAAACTGAGGCATGAACATATTCCTAAGTTTTGGTTATATTTTTTTTTTATTTCTATCTGTATTTTCACATAAGCAGATAAAAAAACGTGTAATCAAAACCTCCACAAAGTCTAAGTCTTAAATAAGGATAAAATGTATCAGATGTCCTTGAAAATAAATTAATAATAAATAAATTAAGGGGATAAACCAGAGGTTAGAGATCCTTGAGGTCATGAAAGAGCTGAACTATGTGTGGCTGGTGAGGTAAAAGAGGCTCTAGATCAAACAGCATGAATTTTATGATCAAACAATTGGATTGGTAGTCCCATACATAATCGAAGTATAAGACTTAAACTTTGTATTTCTAGTGTGCTCCTACAGATCCACAGCTGGAAATAGTGCCAAATTTTTTTCAGCATTGAAAAGTAAGGACACACACGTGTTGAGCATCTGGACATTATCATAGCAATCATATCAGAGTCTAATAGGGAACTCACATGCACCTTAAATGTTGGGAATATTTCTACGTAGCCAGTCACAAAGTCAAAAAAAGATCCTATTGTCCTACTGTGAAAGTGCACAAGAAATAGAATTATTTATGTAATCTAAGATGAGAACAGGAAAAAAAGAACTGCAGCAAAACTGAGATGCAACCTCTGTGATTTAGATTCTTACAAACATACTACCAAATTTCTCCTGTTTTCATAGAATCATAGAATGGTAGCGGTTGGAAGGAATCTTTAAAGATCTAGTCCAAAACCCCTGCTAAAGCAGGTTCACCTAGATCAGGTCACACAGGAACACATTGAGGTGGGTTTTGAAGACCTCCAGAGAAGCAGACTCCCTAACCTCCCTGGGCAGCCTGTGCCAGGGATCCATCACCCTCATAGTAAAATAGTTTTTCAAACAGTTTAAGTGGAACTTTTTGTGTTTCAGCTTTTGTCCTTTATTCCTTGTCCTACCACTGGATCCTACAGAAGAAAG
Organism: Urocolius indicus; assembly: GCA_013401255.1. Lineage (NCBI taxonomy): Eukaryota > Metazoa > Chordata > Aves > Coliiformes > Coliidae > Urocolius > Urocolius indicus. Next base: position 230,325 of record WBNH01008814.1, on the reverse strand, counting down.
TGTTTGTCCTCTTGACATACACCTTTTAAATAATTGTAAGTATTAATGAAGTCTCCTCTCAATCTCTTTTTCTCCAGGCTGAACAATCCCAGATGCTGCAGCCTTTTCTCATAAGAAAGATGTTCCAGTCCCCTGATCACCTTAGTGGCCCTGTGCGGGACTCTCTCCAGAAGTTCCCTGTCCATCTTGAGCTGGGGAGCCCAAGCAGTTGAGCACAAGAACTACTATTCATCTTCAGAGTAGAATGTATAAGCTGTTCATTGAGAAACCTGGAAGCACATTTGGTCAAAATTGACTTAGGGAAATTAATTTTTTTTCTTTGGTACAATGTTCCCATTGCTCCATGGGTACAAATAACCACACATCAAAACAGTTTATATTAACAAGCAGAGGTGAACTGTAGTGACCTACATTCAAGAAAATATTTCTAATTTCTGCAGAATTCATTAATTTAATTTTACCTTTTCAATCACAACAGGCCTGTCTGAATTAGACCTGAACTACTGAATAGAGTAAGAACAGGACTGGATAAACAGTGTGGGGTTTCCTAAGTAATTCCTAATTTCCTAAATTAAAATAAATTGAAACACAGTCTTCCCTCTCCCCTCACCATATTACGATGAGTTCTGAAACAGATGGATTTTAATAGAGGTAAGAACTGAATTCAATTTACTCCTGCATTTGCTGACATTCTTTTCTGGTAATGGCACTGCTAATGAACTAAGTGTTTCAGCATGTTCTGTTCTCTGCAGAGCAATTATTTCAACCTTTCACATACCCAAACTCAGTAGGGTACACAACAAGCACAGCTTTCTGTCAGGTTACTTCTGATGTGGAATGCAAGCATTTATGGATGTCTTACATGCTTCTTGTCTTGATGAACTGAGCCTGAACAATTAAACTGTATGTATCACTTTCCTTTATGTAGCAACATACTTGTTAGCAGATTTCTGAGTACATTGGCAATATAATATCATGTGTACTTTGACCATAACCTTTTTTTAAAAAGCTGAATTCAGAGTGGATTAGGTAGTTATTAAAACAAATATTGCTATTATTTTATTATCATTATAACTAAACAATGTCTCTAAATGACATTAACAAAGCATCATTTCTGTATATCAATGTTATTGTTGAAAGTGTAGTTCTTAAGTCTAGCAAGACTCATCAGGTTCATGAAGTTATCACAGTAAATAGTATCGCATAAGCAGCATAAAATCCAAGGCCAGTAGTTTGAAGATACATGGATACTGAAGACTGGTTCCTGCAATACCTAAGCTGCAGGGGTTTTCACATCTATGCTAATATGCAGCGCCGTGCACAGATACACTTTGGCACTGGAGATGTTTTCAGAAACAAGCTGATGGTCAGACACCTATTGAAGAAGTAAATAAGAAGACAGTGAAAAAATATATGCACAGTTAAGCACAAAGCTTGACTTGGCATCTGGTCAGTCATTTTAAAGATTCAGATACCCACAGCTACAATCCCTAGATGCTTGTCATTATCCATTTCATACAGGTCTGTGGTTTTTCAGATTTGTTCTTGTGGTCAAGTAATAAAGAAGGCTGAGTTCTCTACAACTAGTTACTGTCAAAATGAGTTTTATTTGGCTAAATTGATTAAAATATTAGTTCTTTATGAGGACAGCTGATTTTGATTAGCTAGACTCAAAGACAGTAACTCACAGATGGGAAGCCTTGCTTATCCAGTCTTGCCAAGGGGTTGTGTGGAGCAGCTGGAGGATGCAAGCAGGTAACAATTTACTTCTTGAGAGTAGTTTTTTGCAGATGATGCACTTTAATATATAGCTGTGCCTTGTCAATAATCATATTGTCAAATCTGAGCTGATGTTATGTCTCCATCCTAAGGTCAGTGTAGTATTCAAATGTTCAGAAAAAGATGTCTATGTCCAGGCTTATTGTTTAAAGTTTGTGTTGATTAAGAATAAAAGGCATTCCTACAACAGTCCTCCCTCATCTTAATGTAGATATCTAACATGATCACATTAATCTCATTCTAAAAGTTTCTCTCTATTCTTTCAGACAATGCCTGAAGTCATCAGAAAATATGAAGATATCTGCATTGAAGATATCTGAAGACAAAGAAAGCAACCCTGACCTAACGTTATGTATAAGTCAGAAAAAAAAGGGTTGGATTTACAGTACTTTTGTAAGACTGATCCTATCTAACACATTAATTCATGCCTTTGAGATTTTTTTCTTTATCTACCTCTTGTATGGTGTTAAAATCATAAGAATCACTTGGAATGGAGATTTAGACCTCAAAGATATGACTATATTAATAATTAAATCTATCTGAGACCACATTTGGACATCGTTCAATTTATTAGAAAATATGTAGCCTAAGAATCTTCTCCTTGCCAGCTGAACATCCTAAACTCCTAGCTATGGTTTTGGGAATTCTCACTTGCCTCTGAATGAAACCTTGTATTCCTGTATGCCATGCAAACTGTTTTCAGGAAGATAGAAAAGCAAATACTCTGATAAAAAAAATAACTTTTAGATGATGACTAACAGTATTTGCTCAGGAACTGAGCTACTATGCAGTTCCAGTTACAAGCTACAAAGTGCAAGTACAAAGATCTTTTACTTTACTACCGTTTCTCTGAAGCTACAGTGGCACCTAACTGAAGTAGCTGTTCAAGTCCAGAAGACAGCTACAATTTAACTTTTTTCTTTCCCAGTTCTGTCACTTGATTTACACTTCCTTTTGCCCAGACAGTACTCATTATTTCCCTCCAGATTAAAGCTCCCCATAGTGAAGCCCACTCAGCATAATTTGAGGATTTTGTGGTCTTGAACATCACAAAAACCACATTTTGTTTTGAACCTGTTTTCAAGGCCTAAAATGAGATTTATAGATTACTCATTGAAGGATAAGAGACCAAGAGTCAAGAGTTACATGCTCTGCAGCAGTGTATTTTTATCTGTTTCTCATGGAAAGTGAGAATGAATCTACCCTTTGAATCCTAGGTTCACTGATTTTTCACAGGCAGGTTTTGAAGATCCTCCTTTCATGTATATTAGATGCTTAAAATATTACCAGGCATTTAACTATTTTCAAAGCCAGCTGACATATTCTAAAAGAGAAAGGACATTAAAAATGCTCTTGAATATCCTGATAAATGTGTACTAAGATGCCTTATTTTGTCTATAGACAATTTATTATATCTAAATCTCTCTTAAGGTGGCATTCAAATGTTTTCATATTATCCATAATGTTCCTACACCATGTATTATATGGTTTGAACCATTTTAGAAAGGTGTAAGTTCTATAACACTATCAGTACAATATTTCATAGATCAATTGTATATCAGAATAGGTCAGAAGCATGGAATGACAGATCAGAAATTTTCTAATTCCATGGTGACCATATTCTGACACTAGCAGACACTTGAATAGATTTTTAATTTGAAATAACCACATTGAGATAAATGTACTGTTCCAATAATTTATTCGTATTCCTCGTAACAGTGATGACAGTTAGACTTCTAAATCTAAAAACTGAGATGAAGAAACTGTACTTCATTTACTCCTGCAAAGCAGTACTTTAATCTTATTTCAAAAACAGTTGTAATGGTATCAGAAATGTCTCTGAAAATAAATTAACACATAAGACCAAACAATGTGGAAAAAAATACCAAACAAACAGATGTTGATCTGCTGCTGTGAGTTTTTAAAAATGGAAAAACGAATAGCTGTATTTGTAATACAAATCCATATTGTAAATTTTAAACAATTTTTTAAATTTATACCTGGTATTAAAACCATACTAAATCATGAAGGGAAAAAGAAAAAAAAAAGACTGGAAAAGAAGTTGAAAACTCAGTCTTTGCTTTAGGTTTGCTACTGCCAAGTTCACTATGAATGACTTGTCCAGTTTTTCAATTTCTTCCCAGCTGTACAGCACTCTTAGACTTCTAAATTAGACCCTTTTTGGCAAATCAATAACCATTTACATTTGGAAAACAGTAGTCTTCATCAAAAGAGGCCAGGTTGTGGGAAAGTAATTACTCTTAATGTGGAAGAGAACAAGAAACCAAATCATTGAAAGAAAGAAGCATTAATGAATCCATTTTCCACAGCTTCACAGATGAGGAGGGAATAGCGAGGCACAATATAACGTTATAATAACCATTTGTATCATGAAATAGACAGGAACTTAGTTCTTCTAACTTGAATCTAGCACAGGGTTTGACATTTTTCTTAAAATTAAGGATAAACAGTTCATGCCACTAGTCTCTTGAAACACTGAGAGTATTTGGCTTCATTGCTCTCTCTAGAGTCTGGAAAGATCCCCTTTGAATCACTGTCAAACGGGAACAGTAAATGTTTATTGATTTCCAGCTATGGTATAGTATTTTGCTTCCAAGCTTTTTCTGTGCAAAATGTTGAATAACTTCTACCAGTCTTTCATTTTTTATTTTTTTTTCACTAACATTTCAAGACTATAAAATATGGCATCAACACCTAGGAAAATCACCAAAATAACATCTAACCATTACAGAGGGTTCTTTTAACTTCAATAAATGTGCACAGCTATTCATATTTCTGTGTAAAACAATAAATGAATGGAAGCATATTCTGACAGGTTGCATTTTGTTGATTACCTAAAGAAAGGAAGTTTTGAGTAAGTAAGAAATGCTATTTTATCTCCAAAGTCTAATTTTAGATATAATAGCATAATATTCTTGAACCTTCAGGCAAATTTACATGGACAAAACTGTCACAGTAACACTGATGACTGGTACCTATAGAAGGCTGTCTATCATTTTCTCCTTGTATGAAAATTAGTGAAAAATTAAAATGGCTTTTTGGGGCACAAAGTTTCATTTTCTTAGCTTCCTACTTTCTGCAGACATTATCTCGCAGACAACAAAGAGCAAATTTTGGTATATTCCAGAATAACTAGTGTACAACAATGAAAAACAGGTTGGCCTAATCTATTTATTCTCATAAAATGTTCTCCAGCTATATTTTGAATATGAAAAATTATGTGAAAAACTACATAGTAAGTATCTTCAAAAGAACCACTGATTGGGAAATAAATTGAATAAATATTCCCAACAGTTTAAATCTATGTTTCTTCTCTTGGGCGATTTACAAAACAAAATCCTCAAGGAAACAATATTTAAGTAATGTAATTACAGAACAATATATGGGACATTCATATTCATTTCTCCATGAGATCTGCCATTTTACTAATGTCTGGTGGGAAACAAAAACATCTAGTGTGGTAATCAATTTACTTTATCCATGTTCAATGATCATAACTGTAGTGGTTTTGCCTGTGCCAGGTTTTTGGTAGTGGGGGGAGCTACAGGGGTGGATTCTTTAAACAAAGATCTGCTAGAAGCTTCCCCTGTAGCTGATAGGGCTAGGGTTATATTTCTCTCTCTCTTCTGTACAGTTTAGGAGGGAGAGTGATTTTACAACTTGGTAGAAATCTAGCTAAACTTCCACAGTAACATACAAAGCATTATGACTCTATTAATCCATTATTTAAAATAAAACTCCATAACTTTATAACAATTTTTGGAGTGAAGCAGCAAATCCAAAAATATGAGCCCTGTGATTTCATAACACATTCATGGGAATTTTAAAGAACATAGAAGATGTTTTTACATCCCTATGAACTAACATATGTTCTATTTTCCAGCTGTAATTGTTTAATGTGAAAAACAATAGCTTTCAGTTAACACAGACATATTCAGCATAGCAAAATTAATTCCACTCATCACTTCCTTAGTAAATGTGTAGGAGTGGGAATGGTTATATGCAGCTCATCTTTTTTTAAATTTGTTTGATATAGAAAATAACTACTGATTGAGTTTTCATTTCATAGAGGAACTGATGGCTCTTTGAATAACATTTTTTAAAACTCCTAAAAACAGAGCATGCAAATCATGGCATCTCATTCTACAACTGTGAACTGCTCAAATAAATCACAAATGTCAATTTGAGTGACAAAAAAAAACAAAACAAAACAAAAAACAAGTAAATCTAACTTTTCAAATGAGAAAAAATGCAAGATATGGGTAAATCTCTTAACAAAAACCTAACATAGTTCCTTCATTTTCAAATACCCAGCATAGTCCTCTAAAAAGAGCTTTGTTGGTATACTGAAATATAATTCTCTGAAATTGAGTTTATCTCTTACAATAGCTTCCTGTTCTTCTGCTGATCCACATATAGATATTGCTTTGCCATGACTTACCCATTTTATGCATTGATTTATTTAGATCGATAGTGATATCTATGACCACTACACTGGTCTGAGACTCACAAATACAGTGTCATTTGCTGTGTTATACAGTTAAGCTATAGCTACTTAATTTATCTCTATCCCTGAGCCATTGAAGTTTAACCATATTGCAGTCTGCCCTCTCAGACATTTCCATGCAGCATATTCTAGGCACAGATTTTCCCGTCCACTCGTCTTACCTGCTTTTCCCATATATAATTTTTGTAGTGAGCAAAAACTGGCACTGGTGAAGAATCATCATGCTTAGACCACCATTTAAGACCTCACTCTCACCTAAATTTAGTGCCTTCATGCCTTATTTTCACTTGCATTGCAAAGTAGTGAAAAAGCAATGTTTGTTTTACCCTTAAATATCAGTTTAAGTTTTACAATAAATGCTTGTACATTTCTAATATTTTGGGGATTTTTATCCACATAATATAGGCAGAGAAGAAAAGCAGTAATGTATGGTAACAGTACACTCAATTCTCCCAATTGCAGACTGTAACCTCTAAGGATGTCAATCAAGAATCCTTCATGACCTCCAAATGCTCATGCAAACAAAATTTTCTGCTGACAAAAATCTTAAGTCAACAATCTTTAACAACAGTATAGCTATAGCTGTTAGTGACTTTCCCATGTTGTACTACTTTCCATGTTAATTTGCATTTCAAAATGGAACTAAATCTCTATACTGTACTCTTCTTTGTAGCAGTTATAGTATTTACTGTGCATGGCAATAACCCTTGAGTTATATTATTTATAGGTTATAGCAATACTGCTGCCAAGTACTGCTTTCTAACACTAAGAGATTATATTCGTATGTGAAACAATCACAGTTAATATCTGTTTGTCCCCACTAAACACTATAGTTCTTAAAAGCTATTGTTGGTATTCCTATACACCACAGAAAAATGTATGTGATTGCCAGTCCTTTTGAGTTTAGTACCTTCACTGGTTCGGTATTTCAGAGAAGTGAATTTCTATTAATTGAAAAGTTCTGAAATCTCTGATAGCAAGACCTGAAATTTCAAGGCCTGAAACAGGCACCTTTTTTTTCGTACTAAGCTCTATATAAACACTAGCATATGCCACAGAAAGTGTCCTGATTTTGGGCTGACTCCTGGATCATACTTTCTCTCTCAGCTGAGACAAATACTTTTTTAAAAACAAAGTATCTGCTTAGTTTGAGCACCTCTGCTAAAAATTCTCAATTAAGCAACAAAAACAGTGAAATGATTTCTGTCCTGACTTCTTAACTTCTAAGAACCTTTTTGCTGGCATTTGTTATTTGCATATTAGTCCAATTTCAAATTCAACAACCTTCATCGAACATAAAGGTCAGTAATATCAGCCATAGAAAAAAAAAGAAAGAAAAGCTAAATGGGATGGAACAACAAAACATATAGTACTTCTCAGATTTTCAAGATTCTGCTTTAATGAGTGCCTCAGACTGGCTCACTAAAAGCTGTCTCATTAACTAGAATCATGTTAGTCATGACACTAAGTAAAACACTGTAAAACTAGTTTCCAAATATGTTAAGAGTTGCAGAACAGTCATGACTCAGCATATATAAGTATGCTATCACCTCAGCTACGATAAAAAAAATAGGTAATCAAAGTAATCACCGAGGCACAGATGATGATTTTAATTGAAGATTAAAATATTATTGTGAAACATCCTGGTTAACTGGGTATTCAAACGTAGTGGGTTTGCCTGGGCCAGATTTTTGGTAGCAGTGGGGTGCTACAGGAGTGGCTTCTTTAGACAAAGAGTTGCCAGAAGCTTCCCCTGGAGCTGACAGGGACAATGGCAAGTCAATTCTAAGATGGACCTGCTGCTGACCAAGGCCTTGTCAATTAGTGACTGAGGTAATGTCTCTGTGATTAACATATCTGAGAAGCGGAAAAAATTGTTGTGCAATTGTTAAACTGCAGCAGCAAAAGGGAGTGAGTATGTGAAAAACCTCTCTGCAGACACCAGAGTCAGTGGAGAAAGACGGGGAGGAGGTACCCAGGCACCGCAAGAGATATTCTCCCATGATCTCTGATGAGGAACATGGTGAAGCAGCTGTGTCCCTGCAGTCCATGGAGGCCACTGTGGAGCAGAGATCCACTCATAGCCTGTGAAGGACCCCACGCTGGAGTGGGTAGATGCCTGAAGGAGGCTGGGACTCTGTGGGAAGCCCATGTTGGAACAAGTTCCTGGCAGGACCTAGGAGCCCGTGGGAAGAGAGGAGTCCATGCCAGAGCAGGTTTTCTGTCAGGACTTGTGATTCCCTGAGGGACCCAGGCTGGAGCAGTCAGTACATGAAGGACTGTTATCCCAGTGTCTGACCCACACTGGGGCAGGGTGTGAAGGAGCTGCCCCCATCGGAGGCCCCATGCTGGAGCAGTTCATGAGGAATTGTCATCCATGGGAAGGAACCACGCTGAAAAGTTCATGAGGGTCTGTCTCCTGTGAGAGGGACCCCACACTATAGCAGTGGGAAGTGTGAGAAGGCCTCTCCCCAAGAAGCAACAGCAGCAAAGTCCATCTGTAATGAACTGACCACAACCTTCATTTTCCATCATCTGTGCCACTGGTGGGGAAGGAAGGAGAGTCCTGAGAAGAGGGAGGGGTGGGGAGAGATGTTTTAAGATTGAATGTCATTTCTCTTCTCCCTGTTTTGTTTTGATCATTAATAAATCAAACTATTTCTCCCCAAGTTGAGTCTGCTTTGCTTGTGGCACTGATTGTTGAGTGATCTCCCTGTCCTTAACTCACAAACGTCTCATCATATTTCTCTTTCCTTTGTCCAGTTTAGGAGAGGAAGTGACATTATGACTTGTTGGGCACCTGGCACCTAACCAGGGCTAAGCCATCACATCAGATTAACTTTCTCTCACTCTATTATAATCTATTGTATTTCTAATAATTTCTCTTCTGTTTTATCAGTATGCTTTGTTCTGGAAAGGGGGTGGATGTTTAAAGTGGATCATTGCGGTGTAATTATAACCACAATGTTCATTTTGTTGATGAATCTAATTAATTCCTAGTGTAGTACCAGTACTGAAATATAGGAAGGGGGGTATGTTTGAAAAACCTAAGTTTATTTTTAAATAACTCCCAATCCAGCAAGACAGCTGAACTTTTGGTATAGCTATAGAATTCTCTAGGTTTTTAATGCTAAATACATGCCTGAATTGTTTGTGGAGTTCGAACTCTGTAAGAGAACTGTCATCACATTTCATTTGGTAAAAAGAAAAACACAGCAAATGTTTTGAGCAGCGAATTCCTGTATCTTCATGTTTTTAGGTATCACTTGCAAATATTTTACTTTAAAGATTTACTAAGTATTTATTGTCTTACAATGTAGTGGACTAATGGTACTTGAGACTTTAAATTTCAGATGAATCCAGTCAGGGTCAAAACTTCCCTTTTTTCTTACTAATATTTTTCCAAACATTTACCCAGAAATTTCTTCATCTTCGGTACTTTGTTTGACTTATGGCTTTGATTCAAGTCCTCCGATTACTAAAAAGTCCGTTTACACAACAAAAAGTGTTCTTGACCATCAAAACTTATATTTCTGAGTCACTGCAAAAGTGAGTTTTTCGTAGTTTATTCTTTACCTGGGCTTACCACTCCTGTTTATCAGTGTACTAACACTAGTTTTCCAGAACTCCGCTAATAACACCATAATTCAATACTACTGTTTCTGTTCCTGTACAAGAGCTTACTGATTCATGAGAGTTAAAAATGTAACCTGACTTTTCTGCTTCTCTATATTTCTCTTACAATTTCTCTTCTGATGTCTTTTTTCTCCTATCAATGAGAGCTATAGAAATTCTACACTTCCTGCCAGGAACTTGCTCCAGCATGAGCTTCTCACGAGATCACAGCCTCTTTCAGGTGTCCCCCTCCTCCAGGGTGGGATCCTCCACAGGCTGCAGGTGAATCTCTGCTTCACCATGGCCTCCATGACCGGGACTCTAGCACAGATCCAATCTTGGAGCCAGCTGGCATTGGGTCTATTGGACACAGGCGACACTTCTTGCAACTGCCTCTGTATCTCTGCACTATCAAAAACACGTCATACAGATGCCCAAGAGAAACTTTATCTTAAAAAAAAAAAAAAAAAAGCCTCATATAAGTCACTACCAGTCCCACTGACCAACATTGTCCTATTTTTCCCATCTTCTTTCTCATCTAAATTTCTCTGGGGTTTTTTCTAACATATTTATTTTGTAAGCCTTTTGATTCGGTGGCCATATTTCAGCACTATCTTTCTGTAACAGTGTAATAATATCCTGAAATCTTTAAAGCAAACAGGGGGGTTGTGGACTCTCCTTCCTTGGAGGTCTTCAAGACCTGCCTGGACACATTCCTATGCAACCTGATCTAGGTGGACGTGCTTTGCCAGGGTTTTGGACTAGACGATCTCTAAAGGTCCCTTCCAACCCAACCATTCTATGATTCTATGCCTCTATGAAAATATAAAGATAAATATTTTCTTGCTGGCTCTGGTCTGTACCTTCATACAGTGACATGTGAGAGCTATGAGCTAGAAGTGTGTCCATTAAATTCAATACATGAACTCAAAGAGTATATATATTCTATATTCACACATAGTGATTTAAAGGAAGAGATGTTTTCAGAAGTTTAATGTGGCTTTTTAAGCAATCCTTTTGGAAAACATTTACATTGTATTAAAAAAATGAAATTGAGTATTTTAGTTGTGATTGGTTTGTGATAGATCTGAGATTCTGTTATATTATTATATTATTATATAATTATATAATAATATATTATTATGTTATTGCTTTATTTTTTCCCTGACAAATGTAAAAATATTGATTGATACAGTATTTTTATAGTATTGTAGTATTTTGTGTTCTTAGTTAATGTGTTAGTATGCATTGAGCCATGCAGGAAAATTACTACTCTCAACCTTATTCAAGTCAATTACCTCTTGAAAAGTTTGAGAAAATCCTGATCTAGTGTAACTGTTGTAATTGCACTGAGCTCAGCATATGTTCTTTCATTTATAAATATATTGCATCTCCAGTTTCATTTACCTGTGTTATATTACTCAGTAGCTACAGTTGAAGCTGTTTGAGCAGAGCAATCGGTTTTCAGATGTACTGACAGAAGTCATCTCCCTGGTGACAGAGAGTTAAGTTGCTCCTGGCAATGAGATTTACAGATATTTATGTACAGGATGTTCTGTGACTCTATTGCATAATGGTAGGTTACCAGTAGACATGCTTTTCAGCAAAGCTCTGTGGGTTATTGGATAATCATTACTTTCATCTAGCAACAGGAATGCACTGCTTCGTTTGAGTTACTGAGAGGTAGGTATGCTCTGGATGGAGCAGAGATTGAGCAGTCTGTGTGATATGAATGGTGAGATAAAGCCAGCATCTTTACAATTTTTCTTTTTGATGTTGACCTAAAGACTCCAGTATGGATGAACTGTCAACCAGGACACAAGTCATGAACCACGCAATTTCACCGAGGAAAAGACTTCAAGAACATGTTTATCTGAAGACAGATAAGGCCAGAGGACGAGGACTTTCACTTGTTTTTCGCAAGTACCAGCTTTCTCTGTAACTCACTGTGTTGTCCTACATATGCCAGCCCAAGATCAAAAGAGCTGACTCTCTTTTCTAAGGCTGTAATGCTGCTCTAACTGCATCATTAAGAAGTGCTTGAGAGTGCACACTACTCGCAATTTTATGACAAATTCTGTACCTAGAGAAGCAGACTAAATGCTGAGCTTTGTCTAATCTGAGAGTTTTCCTTTTTGCATTTACTGTATCATTTTCTTATCTATTTCTAATGATGCCTCAGTGTACTCTTTCCTTTAATTATAACTTTTTACAAAATGGTTTGTTTTCATCAATAAATGATGACTGACAAGTAAGAGCTTCACTTTTCATTTCCTATCGTTTATATGATGAACAGCACTTAATGAATCAAAATTCTATCTCTTCTATAAAAAGGCAGAAAAGAGAAGGGTCCCAAAGCATGCAACACAAAATGAAGATCATAGATTAATTGTCAAGACTAGAAAAGAATCTAAACACAGAAGAATAGTAACTGGCATCTTTATAAAATACTCACCATCAGTCCACTGAAAAATACTAAATAATTTTTAGGAATCCATCCAGATGTGAAAGTAAAAAAAAAGTCTTTTAAAATGATAACTCAGTTTTTCAAATGGCGAAAGAGTTACTAGCTATAATTAGTATGAACGCTTACAACAAATGCTCTTTTCATGGAAAAGAGTTTTTTCACTGAGTAAATATTTAACTGTTAAAAGAAGAAAACACTATACCTGATCCTATTTGTTAATGCTAAATTTGATGAAACTGCAGAAAAATGAAAGACTCTACTTATAGTCTATAAACACCAACTAAATTGCATAAGACCAGGAGATTCATATAATCAAGTAGGATGAACCACAAGATTATTGTGAGCGTAGAAAAGAAAGAATATAACTTAAGAACTATAGATTATTCTGTAAAGATAATGACAGCTGCTTTTCCTTAACATGAAATTATGTTTGAAATCATCCCAGTCCAAAAAAATACATCATCAGTATTTTACAGGACTCAGGATATAACAACTTAGTTACAAGGAGAAAATGATAACATTCTAGTCTACCAAAAAAATGTCTGTGAAGTAACATATTGCAGTATCTTGTATGAGAGAAAATAAAAAGCATTAATAGAGCAATTTAGTGTGGACAAGCAAAGGGAAAAAAAAGTAAAAAAAACATCATGGGTTTATAACCCCCCATATTGTTTTTAATAACTCTTAAATGAAGTATATTTTTACATAGAAAAACAGCTTTTGGTTTAAAAGATACAAACAGTGCTACAGTAAGGTTTTGAAAGCATGCTCTAACATTCTTGGTTTTATGTTATCTGCAGGTTCCTTGATAGTCTTACCTACAGTCATACTCAGTGGTTTAAATATTGCCTTTCAAAATGTTATTCATTGGTATTTGCTGTCTGTGTATCACCACTGCATGTGTAGGATGGACGTGCAGTGATAAAATACTATGAGCAAAAGGAATGTGTTGGGCACTCTTAGATATTTTTTACTCACTAATGTGTCATGAAAGATTTATTAAAATAATGCAAACTCTGGTTACTTCTAATCATCCTTAGGAAAAGAAAAAACAAGGCAAAAAAACAACCAAACCCAGTTGGTAATAAGGACATTTCCTTTTTCTCCTCTGAAGTATATCATTTCATGTAGCACTACAGACTTGGGGCAGAGTGGCTGGAAAACTGTCCTGCAGAAAAGGACCTGGGAGTGTTGGTCAACAGCTCACTGAACATGATCCAGCAGTATGCCCAGGTGGGCAAGAACGCCAATGGCATTCTGGCTTGTATCAGAAATAATGTGACTAGCGAGCCAAGGAAGTGATTGTCCCCTTGTATTCTGTGCTGATGAGGCCACACCTCAAATACTGTGTCTGGTTTTGGGCCTCTCACTACAAGAACAACACTGAGGTGCTGGAGCGTGTCCAGAGACAGGCAACAAAGTTGGTGAAGGGTCTAGAGAACAAGTCTTATGAGGAGTGGCTGAGGGAGCCTGGAGAAGAGGAGGCTGAGAAGACATATGATCACTCCCTATGACTACTCGGAAGGAGGTTGCAACGAGGTGGGAGTCAATCTCTTCTCTAGTAATGAATTATAGGACAAGAGGAAATGGATTTAAATTGTGCCAGGGGAGATTTAGATTGGACATTAGGAAGAACTTCTTTACCCAGAGTGTCACTGAGAATTGGAATGAGCTGCCCAGGGAGATAGTAGAGTCACCATCCCTAGAGATATTAAAAAAATGCATAGATGAAGTGCTGAAGGACATGGTTCAGTTTAGTTATGGGCTTGGTAGTATTTAGTTACTCTTTCAACTTGATGATCTTAAAGGTCTTTTCCAACTGTAATGAATCTATGATTTTATGATCCTTTTTCAGAAAGCATCAACCAATGTCCATTGGTGGAATGATATCATCCTGAATTATGAACAATCATTCTACCCATTCTACCCACCAGTTACACTGGAGCTGTTAAATGTCAGAGAGAGCATTATATTATTAGGTAAATTAGTTGCTTGTATTTGTCAGTTGCTTGTATTTGTCTTACACCTTAAGATCCAGAGTTCTATAAAATGAAAGCTGTTACAAGTAATAGAACTGAAACAAAAGAGTCTCTTTGTAGAAGGAGTAACTACAAAACACTTCATAAAATGGTGGACTGACAATCACTCTGTAGATCTGTTCAGCAGAAAACATGTGCCNGGCTGAGAAGACATATGATCACTCCCTATGACTACTCGGAAGGAGGTTGCAACGAGGTGGGAGTCAATCTCTTCTCTAGTAATGAATTATAGGACAAGAGGAAATGGATTTAAATTGTGCCAGGGGAGATTTAGATTGGACATTAGGAAGAACTTCTTTACCCAGAGTGTCACTGAGAATTGGAATGAGCTGCCCAGGGAGATAGTAGAGTCACCATCCCTAGAGATATTAAAAAAATGCATAGATGAAGTGCTGAAGGACATGGTTCAGTTTAGTTATGGGCTTGGTAGTATTTAGTTACTCTTTCAACTTGATGATCTTAAAGGTCTTTTCCAACTGTAATGAATCTATGATTTTATGATCCTTTTTCAGAAAGCATCAACCAATGTCCATTGGTGGAATGATATCATCCTGAATTATGAACAATCATTCTACCCATTCTACCCACCAGTTACACTGGAGCTGTTAAATGTCAGAGAGAGCATTATATTATTAGGTAAATTAGTTGCTTGTATTTGTCAGTTGCTTGTATTTGTCTTACACCTTAAGATCCAGAGTTCTATAAAATGAAAGCTGTTACAAGTAATAGAACTGAAACAAAAGAGTCTCTTTGTAGAAGGAGTAACTACAAAACACTTCATAAAATGGTGGACTGACAATCACTCTGTAGATCTGTTCAGCAGAAAACATGTGCCAAAGACAGCAAAAAAAAAAAAAAACCACAACATTTAGTACTTATATCACTATTATAAAACACAGAATTGTTGACTTGATAAGTGTGGGAATAGATTACTGGGTGTTTTGTTTTTTTAATGGTTTATTTATAATTCCAGATCTTTTAAGTAATATAAATATTTGAACATATAGAAGAAAAAAGCGTTTTATCATTTGTAGTAGATATTTGTTATCCAAGATGTCTTGACATGCTCTTGTCTTAAGTTGCAAACTGGAAAAAGACTCACAAGCATTCCCAATACCATTTCACTGGATTTTTAAATAGGTGTACTACTGTGTAGTGCACAAAGCTAAAAATAGCACTTATAAATGCATAGAAGATACAAACCAGTAAGATTTCTTGATTTCTAACCCAGCATTTATCCTTGCATTGCTTTTTACATTGCAAAATCAGTAAATGGACAATATTTGAAAACATAGGGCAACATATGCAATGAAATGAAAAAAAATGAGGTAATTTACACATCAAATATCTTTAGCTGGCATACAGATAACCTTGTCTCTAAATGCATTTAGGATACTTCCTATTAAATCTTGGTAAGCATTTATCAGACACAGTCCATTGCAGCTAAATCCTGTTATTGATCTCTCCTGCTGTGTTTTTAATGTTTTACAATGCATTAAGTTCCTTTTTTCTGTACATGTACAAGATCCCTTTCAATTAGTTTAGTTACTACTATTGCAGTAGCGTATCTGATATTGATGTAAAATGTGCAGTAGTCAGAGAAGATATTGCCAACATACAGAATATTTTATTTTTTGACTGAGCTTAATCCCAGTTCTAATGATTTCAGTAGGACAATTCTTACTGCTTTATTTCTTACTATTGTCTATGTCTATTTGATGTTTTAAAGTGAAATAAATTATCAAAACACATGCCTTGTTATCTACTGCTGACATAGTATGGACTTTTTTTTTCTTGTATTTAGGAAGAAAATATGGATTTTATGATGCCAACTAAGACATATAAAGGGCTCAATAGAAAAAAAATGTGGTTCTCAGGCTAAGAACTCCATTTAGTGCTTTTCAGTTTTAATGGTGACATGGGTAATTGTGAAATCAGCTGGACACGACATATTTACCTATTATCATTAGATCAAAACAATATTTTTTAAACTGAGACTGTAACTAATACCCTTTCTTTGTTTTTCCTGTCCTAGTTTCTAAGAAATCTCAACAGAAGTATGGTTCTCTATATTAGCAAGAAAAAAAAAGAAGAAGTCTTTTCCATTCATGAAGGATCTTGAATAGCCAGAAGTGTGACTAGTGGAAAATTACAAGCTTCACTACAACACACATGCTTATCAGAATCTTGCAAAATAAGCTTTCTGAATCAAGTTCAGTATTTTACATATCCCAGGTTTTTTATATTTATAGCAGAAAATATACCTAGGAGTTCTTTCTGTGTGCTATATTTTCATATTAAATGTCTTTTTTTGTCTTACACAAGACAACGGATTTTAGTTTTTATAAGCAGATAACTAAAACAAATATTTCAGTTTTTCAATCTCTTCTTTTATTGTGCTTTAATAATTTCTTTGTACTTATATGTGTCCACTCAAAATTCACCTTGCATAGCTGTTTCTAAAGGTTATCTTTCGTGTTCAGAAACTTCTGTTCAAACATTGGTTTATCAAGCTCTAAATTTCTTTCATTTTTATCAAGAAAGCTGAGATCTATTTCCCACCTAGGATAGCCTAAAGGTTGAATTTCAATCTGTTTTACATTTTCTAGGGTATTCTATGGAATCAGAAAATTCACACTGAATCTAGTACTAAACTTGGAACTTGCTTTTCTTTTTCTTTTTATTTTATTTTCCTTTCCCTCTTCCTTTTCCTTTTCCTTTTCATTTTCCTTTTCATTTTTCTTTATTTTAATAAAATGAATCTACTACAGCTTGGTAACTCCTGAAATGGATGGCTGATTTCTATACACTATAATAGGTGTTCATGAAATATTTTATTTTAACCAATGTTATTTTATGATCTACAGGACATCTTCAGATGATCTATTATTCTGATCATTTCTAGTGCCTAAGAAAAGAAAAAAATATTTTCTGGATTACCAGGAAGGTCTGGCTGCACTTTTCAATTTGCGAACACAAGCACTCTCAGCTGCATCCTGCCAAGACTATCAGCCAAGGAACCTGTCATCATTCTGGGATGTGATGTATGTGACTGCAAGAAAGGAGAAAAAAATAATCTCCTGAGGTGATTGGGTCTTGGAAGAATGTGCCTTATTGTGCTGGTTGGTATAGTGTGACACTGTAGCAGACCTTGAAAGGAGACTGTCTTTTAGCAGAATCTGGGTGACAGGCCTTGATTCTAGAGACTGGTATGTTAGTGTGAAGAACCACTGGGTAACTGTATTGTGACTGTCTTTGATTTGTTCCTATGGCAGTCTCTAGAAGCATTCCACTCTCAGTGAACCCTGGTGACTGCTGGATGAACTTCATTGATTAAATGTAGCAGAGAAGCCTATACATGTGGACATTATCTACAAACCTCTTATCCAGAACTTAAACAGCATACTTGCACTTAACAGTCTTGCTGTTAACCTGACACCAGAAATGATTACTAGATTAGTTTACCTTTAAGAAAATCCTGTAAATCTTGTAAGTCTGTAAGGACCATAATGATGATGCTCCCTATGGACAAGATCTGTGATCAACATGAAAGGGCTTATCTGATGCTGCATCATTACAGAGTGGGTTGCTATTACCTTTTCTATTGCTTGTTTTACTGTCAGAAAGGACATACTATTATCACCTTTTCTAATAATTTACTGCTGTCACTTTTTCTACAATTTCTGTGTTTTGCTTAACAGATTAGAAAATTAGCCTTGGGTGCCCATGCCTTTACTCTTGAGATTAAAAGAGAAACAGTATCTGCCCAGTGCAAAACAGGACAGCCTATGAATAGACCATATAAGTAAAGTTGTTGCTAAGATATCCCTGCCAAATGGTCAATATCAAATCAGAATTTTTCCTGAGTGAAACTAAATTTTTCTTCACTTTAGATCTGATGATAAATTTCATTGTTTTGTGTGTAGACAACTTGTTATATACTAATATTGTGAGTTTGCTACACAGTGCAAATGAGCATTACTAAGTAACAGTGACTAAAAAAAAAAAAAAAAAAAAAAAAAAAACACATTAAGTGAACTGCTCTCTATGTTCAGATATCACTAATAAGATGTTTTACAGTGTTTCCTGCAGTGTTGGCAGAATATATCTGATTGATCATTACCCAATTGCCAAGGAGGCCTCAGGCAAGAGTAGTATCAAAAAAGGAACTTTAACCCCGATAGTTTTATTTGTAGATTAATGGGAAACAGGAATACACGTGAACAAGCTGTGAATTATCTATGCTTTTTTTACCTTTTTTCTTTCCCTACAGATGTCGACAGTTCTGTGGAAAAGTGTCTAGCTTTTACCCATGGTGAGTTTTTGTAGTTTGTTACATAGGAATTGATACAATGCTAACATATAGAGCAAGTTTAATAGTTTCTCCACAACAGAAAATTTGATGCCACTGTATTTGATCTAAAATTTTCACTTTGGTTCAAACTGCAATGTTTCAGGATTTGGAAACTTGTGTTAACTGAAAATATAGGTTTGACTTACAAATCACTCTGCTCATTTCAGGAATCATAAATTATCTCAAGTAAAATGGAAGGAGATAAGTAGAGATTTGGATTGATGATCTAGAAAATGCTTTAGCAGAATGTCACTTTTCTCCTTTTTCTTGGATCAATGATATTAAAGTGCTACGGTTGCACACAGTGCATGACATGGAAAATGAGAGTGAAATCCAATGCCTCATCTAAAAAACCCCAAATGGATCCGTTTTGTTCTAATTTGGAGAATTAGATGTGTGAGTAAATCATGAAGCACCTTATGATTGGACAATGCCATGACCATGGGTCTAAAATGACTAGATGTGCTAAATTAAGTTACTAATTCTGTTATCACTAGGGGATAACCTATTTGGTGTTACTTTCATTTTTCCTCTGTCTGAAGTATGTTCAAATACAGTTACTGCAGAGCAGGAGTCATATGGAATTAATTGCCCTCAGGTAAAGTTTATCCACTGAAACCCTAACAAGTGATTACATAAAAAGAGTAGATCTGTTCTTCTTGTTTACACAGAGCAAAACATACCAATTTATGTCATAAAAATAACTGTTAATGCTTTATTCTCTGGCTAGACCTACAGAGTCATGTATCTTGTAAGGACTTTGTTTGATTTCAATGCTTAAAAAACTTGAATCCATTACCACCAGCTCAATCCCATTATCTTCAAGTTTGTGTTAAGGTTTGTCGTGGTTTGGCCCAGCTAGCACAGCAGCACCATGACAGTCTCTTGCTCAGTGCCCTCATTCACCCCCACCCTCGTTAGGATTGTGGAGGCCCCAGCGAAATGGGAGTAAAAAGATAAGCAAGGTTGTTGTGGATTAAGACAAGTACAGGGAGGGCTCACTGCCAATTGTGGTTCCAAGCAAAACACACTCCAGTACACGACTTAGAGAGGAAAGTAAGAAAGTTTATTCAGAACGGAATAAAAGCAAAAAGGGAGTACGATGATGAGAAAATTACAACCAGTACTTTAAGATCTCCCTCCTCCATCCTTCCTTTCTTCCCTGGCCCAGCTCACTGCTCCCAATATCTCTACCTCCTTCCCTCTCAATGGCTCAGGGGGGCAAGGAATGGGGGATGTGGTCAGTCTCTCACAGATGAGCTCTGCCACTTCTGTCTTCTCAGATGGGGATGACTCCTACCATTCTTCCCCTGCTCCAACACTGTCATTAACAAACGTCTCTGGGGTGGGTTGTTCCGAGCAGCTGCGGCTTCTGCCAATTCAGGGTCCCTCACACTGGAGGTAGCCCTTGGTGAATATCTCTGGCATGGATTCTTCACCATGGTTACAGTTTCTGCAGTTATAGGGTCCCTGTCTTAGGACAAGGCCTCTTCTGGGCATAAGTTTGATGAGCTGCTTTGTCTTGGGTTCCTTCTCACAGTTACAGCTGTGAATATTGAGTCCCTCCCACGGGACACGGCATGCTCTGGCCATAGTTTTAAAGAAGAAAAATCACTGCCTCTGGCTCGCAGTCTGTAGTGAACTGAATCGCTGCCCCTGATCCAAGGCCAGCTGTAGCAAAATGACTTGCTGCCCCTGGTCTGGGGTCAGCTTTATCAAAATGAGTTGCTGCCCCTGGTCCCCAGTTAGCTTTATCAAAATGAGTCTCTGCTGCTGATGCAGAGTCTTTAAAGAAGTGAAAAGAAATATCAGCTTCACCAATTCTCTCCATAGAATGCAGAGGAGTCTCTGCTCTGGTACACCTCCTTCTCTCTTTCATCATTGACCTTGGAGTCCGCATGGTTGTTTCTCTCACTGTTCCTACTCCTTGCACCACCACCAGCCAGAGGTAGAAGAAGGAACAGAAGAAGGAAGAAGCAAAAGGAAGATGGAGAAAGAAACCTCCTCTTCCTACTTCTTAAAAAATGATCATGGAGGCGTCTAATTGGCTCAACCTCAGAAGTAGGTCTGGCTCAGAGCTGAGGAGAGTTGCAAACAACTTCTTACAGGAGCCATCTTTACAGCCCCTTCCACCTTACCAGAAAAGGCTATCATGTCAAACTATGACAAGGTTTCTCTATATGAGAAGTCGCTCTGGAACAGCTGTTCTTCAACTGCTTTTCATGATTTACTCATTGTGCAAAACCTTTATTTCTAGAGTAAAAGACATAATTGGAATGAGACATTTTCTGGAATAAAAGAACTTGCAGGCAGATTTAATCAAGATTAATTAAGCCATTTTAAACTGACACCTTTATTCCAACTAAGTTTTCTTTTATAAGATTTAGGAACCTTAAGTTGTAATTTGAAGGCAACAGAGTTACAGTGAACTTGGCTCTCTCATAAGTATTCTGAAGACTGTTTTTATTATGTTTGTTAATATTTTCCTCTGTTTTAATTATTCCCTTTTCATATAAAAAGCAACAAAAAAGAAAGTCTAGAAAATATAAAACTAAAATACTGAAAGAGAAAACTTATGCTAAATGGCCAGGGCCTGAAAAAGAAAGTAGTTTTCAGTTAATTGTTTCTGTAAAAGAATTCCTACCTCTGATAAAAGTTAACTGTAATACAACAGAAGTTCATTGAGAAGAAAAAAAACTGTTGTCATCCTTATCTCTTACATGTACTATTTATAGCTACTAACCAGAGGAAACAGTGTGTGGTTTTACATACAGAATCAAATTAAAGACATTAAATGAGTTACAAGCCCTTTATTCCAGAACAGAACATTTATTCCACAAACTCAGGATGATAACTGATTTTTTCTTATACATGCAAGCAGTGGTCAGAATGTGGATCTTGGATATTCCTGACCTTATTCACTTAAGCCTCATATACCTTTTAAAACCAGTGTATATTGCTGCTTGGAGAGGACAGGAGGATTTGCCCCCTTAAGAATTTGCTACCTTTGGTTCAAATATGACATATCTGGTCAATAGGTTTTGGGTCACATAGTTACTTTTTTTGAGGTATCAGGAGCTGAGGGTCTAAATGAAATTTCTCATTATGAATTTGTAGGAGTGATTTGCAAAATCTTTTATGCAGCTTTACAATGCAATAATTTACACCAAACCAAAGTAACTGCTTAGGCAGCTAGCAATTCAAAGAAGTTAGGCTTATCTGGGACAAAAGCAAAGGAAAGAAACCAAAAAAGAGACAGACACAAAGAACAGAAAAAAAGACACAAAGAAGGGAAGATAACAAGCAAGAAAGAATGAAAAGGGAAGGGGGAAGGGAAGGAGAAGGGGAAAGAAAAGCAGAAGAGGAAGGTGAAAGGAGAAAATAACCAGTCAATGAGTGTCTTGAGAGAAGCAGCCATAGCCACAAAACATACAGTAGTTTTGACAAATTATGGAAAAGCAGAGTTAGAATGAGAAAATGAAAGAATGTAATGTCCATAGTCTTATCTGTCCTTGATCTGATTTTATGGTCAATTTAGCTGAGCTAGTGCTGACCACAGTTTAACTGTAAGAACTGGCAATAATAAGCCAAGGTCAGTAAGCGTTCATTTGTTTGAGGTTAATTCCAGATCAGCTCACCTAAACTGATTCCTTATGTCTATTTGTTGAAATAGTACATTTCAAGTGGGCGAATAAATCTTGGTTGTTGTTTAACAGCAGATTTTCAGAGGAGCTCAACTATCATATGGACCTTCAAAGGAAATTTTGGAGAAATGCAGAATGCTACAAAGCTTTGAATTAAAAAATAACTGGTAAGGCATAAAATATATTTTAAAGAAAGATATCTTTGCATTGAAGAAAAAAATGAATTGTGAAATTACCATTAATGCATTACTCATATTTGACTCCATGTTTGAAATAGGTAGCCTGAAGAATGCAAGTGAAACATCAGTTGCATCTTTTCTGTCTGGTAATTTACATAGTCATGTACTTTGTTCAGAGTGTGACAAAATCCTGCTTACTCAGAGTACTAGTGTTCTTAATGGTTTTACCAAGTTAAAAATATATCTGCTAGGTACAAATCACAAGAGAATTAGAACTCACATCTCTGATATTGATAAAATTGTGGGATTGGACTAGATGATCTCTGAAGGTCTCTTCCAAACCCTACCATTCTCTGGTTCTATGAAAAGAGAATTACAGGAAAACAGCAGTAAAATGTCATTGAATCACTCCAGAGGGGAGCTTGATAAACAAAGTGTAATAAAAGTAGTTCTGAAGATAGAAATTTCTAGTTGTTATATAGTAAGTGTCATTTCCTCCCTCCTGGAATAATGTGTGAAAACTCCAGACACTTGCAAATGCTTAGAAGCTGAAACAACTTAAAAGAGCACAACACTGATATTCTTTTGCTGACAAATAAGAACCATTTATCAATTGTCAGTTTTATACTGAATAAAATTTTAGAATACATTATCAGGTGTTATTTGCATGCTCAATTCCATGTACAAATATAGGAAAAATTCTGACCTTTTGCTGTACAGAAAGTTAAGAAAAATCTACTAAAGGCAGTTATAAAATACTTTCTTCAAAAACACATCTCCTAGCTGTCTGCTCCTTGAAACTCTGGGGCATCTGTGGGATTTGCTGTGGCAAAAGGTTACCCAGGAACCTGAGGAAAAATCTAACTATTTCTTCATTTTCCAGGCACTACCTACAGGCACATAATTGCGTATCTCAACGAGCTCCTCTGTTTGTCATTGCATAAGGCAAAATCAGAACCTGTTTTCCCAAAGAGCTACCAAGAATCTGAGAAAGGAAAGCCGTTTCTTCATGGAAATGTACACAATCATCTCTTAAGTGTTTCTTTTGAAAATGGCATTTAAATGGCCTGAAATTAAAAAAACATGAGGTTTGTATTTCACATAGTTTGATAGAGAGTACCTGCACAAGTAGGAAACAAGAAAATCACATAATGTTATAACAGCATTGTATAGTCAGTAAGATTCAGCTTAGTTATGCTGGCACCTGTGAGGGCAATAATAAAAAAAGAAAGCTCTATATGTAGCACAACCATTACAGCTCCCATTGATTTCGCTGGATAACTCTTTGGGATTTGCATTGTCAAGATGATTGCATTGCTTTCTTTATAAAACAGACCACTTTTAAAGACTGAAATTCACAGTGAGTTTTATGTAGTTGTACTTGGTGTCAAAATTTCATTCATTCATCTCTGAGATGGTGCTCCAGCTATTGCATCTCCTAGGTAGGAGTGGATTCCAGAGGAAGCTACCATGCCGTTCTTCTCATTGATTCAATTATCACACTTCTCTCAGCAAAGTCTCCACCATTGACCTTTTTGCCAGTGCAGAAATATCAGTCATTTAAAACTTTGTCTGTTGTACTCTGTCTCCCTTGTGTAATTTTAAATGTTACATAAATATATACCAAATGCTATTAACTCTCCAGTGAATTACCAGGAAAGTAGTGGAATAAAAAAAAAATCTGAAATTATGCTGTATATCTTTTTAAACAATTAAATTACCATCTTAAAATGCAGCACATTAATTAAACGTTTCATGAAAGCCAAATTTATCTCTTCCAAGGTTGTGCAAGGAAACAGTTAAAAGGGAAAAAAGTTAAATCGGGGTTTTAATGAAGTAAAAAAATAAAGCCAGCTTTTGGTGAGGAGTCCAAGGCCATAAGAAACATTTTGGTGTTCTGCAAATGCTCAGGCCTGTGGTTGATAACTACAGATAAAAAAATTAGATTTTGTCACATGCATGCAATCAGAGCTTTCTGGTTATTCTTCTAAGAATAGATGCTGAAAAAAACCATAATTTTTAATGCTGAGAAAAGGTTAATAATTACATTTTAGAGGAAAACCAGATTACCTTCTAATTAATAATTGCTCATTCAGTTTATTATAAAGGAAATAACAGTTTCCTATGTGGGTCCCACCATTGTACGTGACAAGCCAATACAAAAATACGAGTCATTATTCTCTGAAGGGTAAATACAGATTATTTTTGACAAGTTGGTAATTTTTTTATTATAAGGTAACACCAAGATGTTAATTTAATTTTTCCTCAATTCAGAAAAAATAAGACATTTTTAAAAATAATTTATCACTATGGCAATGTAAGAATTGCCTTATACAATCCTATTATTATCTTAGTTTGTTTATAGATAATATTTTAATTTTTAAAAAATAAAACTGTACAGTTTGAGAGTATTCTAAAGGTAATATAAATTAACATGAGGTAAGGATTTTTTTCATCACAAGTATCATTGTTAACAAATAGATAAATTGAACTTGTCATCTACCTGTAATGTGCATATAAGATCTGACTGTTCCCTAGCTGTTTTTTAAAATATCTTTTTTCTCATTCGGGAATATGAAATCATACATAAAGCTTAATCCATTAAATCATATTCATGGATATGAGTAGATTTTTGTCCTTACAAGATTATTGGTGATTCTTGACTTAAAAAGAATATCATGATGACTAAAATATAACATATAGAAGTGTAAATATTTTAAGTAATGTATATAAATCCATACATACATACACCTCTTGACAGATGTGATGGCATCAATGGAAATACCTAACCACTCTTTAGATATTTTCCTAGATATTTAGTTTAAGAAGTATTTAAAACATCTTGTTACGTATTTCTATGAAAACCAGGAAGCTGGACAAAAAAAAATAGAATTAGCTGCAACCTCATATGAATTGATATTTCATTTCAACAGATGAACAAGTCAAAATAAAAGCATCCCCCTTTACCCTCCATTGTGGGAAATGAATCACTTATTTATAAATATTTTGCCAAAGGAAACAAACTTTCATTTCACCATCACTTCCCCTCACAATTCAACAAATGTAAATGAAGTGAAACTGTCAAATCTTTTAGGTATACAGAGGTATGTTTCTTTTCAGGTTTTCTGAGAAGTTTAGAGAAAAATACAAGGCCATATTTAGAAAGCTGACAGAAAAGTATGAAAAGTTATTTTATACTATTTTTTATTAATTGCTTACTAATAAGAGCATTCAAACTCAACTCTTTTATGTTCCTCTCAGATTTTGAATTCCAACTCTCACTTCCCAAGAAGCCCAACAGGTTAATAATGCACTGAGAAATCAGGAGACAACCTTGCCTCAATCTCTTCTGTTCTACCTTGTATAAAAAATCGATATTCATTATGGTTAGGAATAGAGATTCTTCCTTTTTTCTGGACTCATTCTTTCTCATTCCAGCTTCCTGCGAAAATTCAAGTTCTTTATATGAAAGAGCGAAATGGGAGAGTAACTGGTTAGCATATCCTGTGTAGGAAATTGAGAGATTAAAGAGTTAAGAAAACATAGGTCAAGTCTTTATCCTGACAGAAAAAGTCATGTCTCCCACAGTATATGTCTCCCAAAGACCACCTACTATACATAAATCCATTCTTCATCTGAAGTTAATATCTTCATAAATTACAGGTTAAACTCAAGTTATTTTTTAAATATAAAATTTATTTATTTAGGGAAGTAATACAGGACCTACAGTAACAATATAATTGGATAAAATCCAAAATAAGTTATCCAAGAACCACTGAATCAGATTAGCCATATCTATAGCCTATAAGTGGGGAATTAACCATATAGTTAATCTATCAGATATATGATAAAAGATCTAGTAAATTACCTTTGGGAATTTAAAAATGGGAGAACACAAAAGCTTGTACAAAAATTTTATGGTGGATAGTGAATTGACTAAAAAACAGCTGACTAATGGCAGGTCTGAGAAGGCAGTAATTAATCTTGGATCAACTACTGATAGAGTTAGTCAAGAATTAGTCATGATACAGATTCTGTTTAATATTGTTACATTTTCTCACATGGAGGAATATGGTGGTAAACAACACTAAAGCAAGCTGATACACTTAAAGAGGAACAAAAGTAAGTTCTGCTCTGAATAGCTGGAAGAAACATACTGTGATGCAACTGGGTTACTGTTGACAATAACATGACACATCCATCAGATAGCAAACACAATTCTAAGATATATGTGATGAGGTCCCGAGACTACTGTAAGCCATATGAAATAAGACAAAAGAGTCTTGTTTCATTTAGCAAAATGAACTGAAATGTGATAAGATTGCTCTACATAAATAGATGGAGTGGTTGGGGGAAACACAAGAGAAGAAGAAAAGCTATTTAAAACAAACAAACAGCCATGTTGACCTAATAAAAATACTTCTGGATGGGCCATAAATATGTTCGGCTTAGAAATTAGAAGTTGTAATCATCAGAGACAGAATATCCTGTAACAGCGTTCCAATAGGGGTAGCAAGGACAATAAAACAAACTAGTTTTAAGATGAAGCATGTTTCAGAAATAAAAATGTTGTATATAAACATCTGTTTCAACTAATGCTTGCCAAAACACAGACAAGTATCTAATAAAACCTTGCCTAGTATTCTTGCCAAATTTCCCAAAGAATTGCAGGAGAGCAGAGATTTTTAGGATCTATGAATCTGAAATGACTCCTCCATGATGACTGCTTTGGAACTGGGGACCTCAGAAGCATTTAGAGCCTCAGTTTGTGATGATTATCTGGTTTTCAAAAATTAAAAGCAACCTAGTACTTTAGGAAGTTCAATGTTGCATTTTCAGATTCCCCTTTGTGGTGACATTTAAAATGAGTTCTGGAAAAAATCTGATGCACAGAAAAGAAAATGGATTTTAAAGCTATCAGCCTGTTAAGAAAATTGAGATTTTTTTTTTAAGCACTGGAACTTCTTGAGGGAAGGGAGGCAATTTACTTAACAGATAATGATTTCAGGGGAGATAAAATTCACCACAAGGCTGCCACTCAATATATAGGCTATATAATATATATAATAATCTGTATAATGTAACATCTACAGTAGTTCAGATTTTGCATGCACAGAGCAAGTAGAGCATTTGGCCATATTTTGTGTTAATAGGCTTACAAGAACTTACATTTAGTATAAATACATACACAAGTAAATCTTTTCAACAAAATCCATTACAGAACTGGCCATGCTCCCAAGGGACAGCAGGAACAAAATACCTTTAAAATCAGGTTTGAATGTTTATATAGTATACAGCTCCTCTCAAAAAAAAATCCAGCAGAATCTTGTTACACTGGAATTAGATGTTCATTTACATAAGACATTTATCAGATTTAGATTTATTTTTACCTGAGTTTTCCAGAGAACTGTACTAGGAGGCTTCATCAATTGTAAAGCCAACATCCATGCCAACATAAACCAGCAACTGATACTACACCATTTAGGCATGGTCCTAAGTTGTATTAGTGCAAAAGAGCCTCAGGAACAGCTTTGAGAGAGAGAGAGAGAGAAGGGATTGCTGAGAAGGGCATCCAGCTTAATGATACTTTCTCAGAACAGCATACCTTGTTCTCTGATGTATTGTTAGTGTCTGTAAGGTGCTAAGGTCTGTAAGGAATTAGAATCTGTTTACAATATGTTTTCAAATTCTGGGGTGTATGTACCTCATCATGAAAAGCGTGTTCTACCATGAGGAAAGTCTCCTTCTTTTGACTTGTCTAGAAATGTCTTTTGTTCCTCATATTGTTATTTTAAATGGCAGCTTTGTAACCATTTTAATTTAGCTTTATTACCATAGGTGCAGCCCAATGTTCTGACATTAAACAACATGTCACAGAATGGTGGGAGTTGGAAGGGATTTCTAGAGATCATCTATTCCAAACCCCATGCTAAAGTAAGTTCACCTCAATCAGGTTGCACAGGAATGCATCTACATGGTTGTCACCAAGCATGTTGTCTAAAATTAAAAGCTAATGAAACACAGTGTCTACAAACATAGTATACTATAGTGTTTATTGTCATACTATAAAAAAATATTGTTATACTTGTTCATATTGAGGGAATTCATGAGTTTCCAATAACAAGTATTTGAGTGTTTACTTTCATTGGGTTAACAGGAAATTATGTGCAATGTCATATGAATAATTCAATGAAGGCACTTGCACAATTCATATGCAAATCTTTAGTATGAGACTATTAAAGGGATTTTTTTTCTGAGATTTTATTAAAGGTGGATTCTAATTGATGCTTATAATAAGACATGTTCGTTATGAAATTTAATATACAAAACCAGGCTGAAAACAAGGGGATCATAGTAATCAAAGTTTATTGCTGAACATTTTGTCCCTTAAGTGTAAACATGAACTATAGTGGTAACAGTCTGATGATTTTTTTGTGATTATTGAATTTCACTACTTTAAGTAGACCTGGTTTAGCCTTCATTATATATAATTAGGAGTGCTCATGTAGTCAGCTGCCACATTTGAGCTGTGTAGTAGCTTTTTATTCAGAGGCATTGTTGTTCTTTCTTTTCAGAGAAAAAAAATGACCAAAAATGAGTATATTTATTCCTGCTATCACATGTGTTAAATTGCAGTCAACAAGAAACAAACAAACAAACAAACCTCATAAAGTCTGAAAAAGATTGACTATTTTTTGTACTGTATCCCCAACTGAGCAGCTATGAAAAAAATGGTGAGCAATAGCATTTCTTATAAATGTCACAAGAAAAAAAAGATTTCCAGCTTACTCTGAATTCTGATTTTTAATTTGAATCAGGAAAAGGAATTGTGATTGAAAAAGGTCAATGAAAGAAGAAGATTTCTTACAGTAATTTTTTATGATGATGCCATAACAAAAAGTGATTGAGGAGAAGTCCAAGTATGTTCAAAACTAAGATTTGGTTTTAACACCTAAAGTCTAAATGAACAAGTATATGAACACTCAATTCCAGAGATCATGTAAAGTATTACACTTTACAGAAAGATACAACTAGCAAACAGGAAGCACAATATGGAAGCAAAATGGTAAGACTTAATGTAAGATCATCAGTCATAATGTGCTAACTAACCACCTCTGAAAAATCCAACACATTTCAGAGGTAAAAAGTCTGTATACATGAGAGTCTGATCAGCATTTTAGTGCGGATTAGCCTTGGCCAGCAGACAGATACCCACACAATCACTCTCTCTCCACCTCCAGAATTGGATCAGAGAGAATATGAGATGAAAAAGCTTGTGGACAGATATAAAACAAGTGAGATCATCTATCAGACACCATCATAGGCACAACAGTCTTGATTTCATTCCTTCATTTCCAATTCCTTTACCCATTTCCTTTCATCCTGAGTGGCACAGTAGTATGAGATTTCCAGCCAGTCTGTACAGTCTCTCTCTACCACTCATTCCTCCTCACAGTTTTTCCCTGAAAAAAAAATGGGTCCTCTCCAAGGGCTGCAGACCTTCAGGATAACCCAGCTCCAATGTGCATTCTCCACAGGTCATAGATCCTTCAGATAATATCCATCTGCTCTGGCTGCAGGCAAACCTCCACAGACTACAGGAAAATATTTTCTCCCTCACGGTCTCTTCCAGAGACTGTAAGGGAATCTCTGCTCCAGTAGTTGGAGCATGTCCTCTTCCTCCTCCTTCTTCTCCAACCCAGTTGCTCATAGGGTATAACGAAGTTGAAAGAAATTGCATTTATATCATGTTGTGACAAAATGCAAATCAAGTCCTAGAATATTCCTTTTTCAGGATTTGTTTTACTACGTGTGCAATCTATGACAGCATATTTATAGAAAAGGATAAGCCTAATACAAATTGATATTTTAAACATGAACAAATATGAAACCCTCATTGAGTCTATTAGGTAGATGAATCTGCCAGACAGAATAGAAGGCATGAATGTACATTTAGAAAAAGTACCTTTATGTGTGAAATGTTAATTTTACATAAAACAGCCCAACATGTATTTCTCTTGCTCTAGTTAACCTAATTAATATAGAGAAAAAAATGTATGGTAGAAAGAGTTGTCAATTTAATGATAAAGAGAAGAATTTAAAAATTGCAGTGGCATTCAAATATTCTTCTTTTGATGACTCAATGGCCACAATTTTAGTAGATTATTTATCATATTTTCACAATGAAGCTTCATCATTGCAATCTGATGATAAGAATATGATGTCAAGGGTATGAATAATGTCATGATTCATAAAATAAAACAAGGTTGTTATTTGCAGTGAACAGATACACATTATTTTAAAAAAGCTAATTTTATATATATTTAGTGTCTGCAATTAACTGTGTGCCAAGGGATGTTGACATACTATTTACATTCTTTTAAATTCAGGGACATATGAAAGCCTCAATGAACTAAGGCATATAATGGATCTGTACAGCTTAATCCACATCACGAGATGCTGTGTGCAGTGTCAGTCAGTAATGAGGAAGAGAGGAAAGAAAGTTCTCTTTCCACTCTGAGCTTTTCTCTGGTATAAATCTTAACCTGATAATCTTCAAAGTTAAGCCTCAGTGTACTGCAGCACAGTCACGGGTGAATGCCATGTAATACGGAGAAAGTCCACATAAAACTCTTTGCTAAACATGAGAAAAGCTTTCAAGGTGAAGGTCTAACAATCTTTGGAAATGGTAGCTTATTTCTCAACCACTATGGCTTTGAAATATCAATACAGGACTCCAAATAAGACATTTCCTACATTACAGAAAAAGCCCCGTTGCAGTCTAAAACTTAGAAAAATACAAAGCCGGGAGAGTTTTTTCTAAAGACAGGAAGTGTGCAATGGAAAATGTATCTTTTTCTTTTTTTTTTTCCTCTTCCCTCCCTGCCTTCCATAACCTTGGGCAGAGGAAGAACTATGTTAAACGATTCTATTAAAGTCAGCTATGTGATCTGAAAAAAATCCCCTCTATTAAGCTTCTCCCATCTGTGTGAATGAGTGGCCATGCCAAGAACAAAAGCCTTAGTGCATACTTAGCATGTCATCAGCATCAATAGTCCTCATTTTGACAGCTGTTGCAGTGATAATTTTGCATGTGAGAAGAAGGAGAACATAATCTTCAATCAGTATACAGTACAGTGAAGCTGACCTACAGTAACCTCCCTCAGTTTTAAAACTTGGTTGAGAAACAAAAGTTTCTTTGTTTAGCAGAAAACTACAACTGCACTGTTTTTCCCCCTGTACTCAGTGCTGGTGAGGCCACAACTTGAGTATTGTGTTCTGTTCTAGAACTAACTAACTCTAACTACAACAAATACATTTAGGTGCTGGAGCATGTCCAGAGACAGGCAATGAAGCTGGTGAAGGGTCTAGAGAATAAATCTGTTGAAGAACTGCTGAGGCAGCTGGCACTGTTTAGCTTAGGGAAGGGGAGGCTGAGGGGAGACAATCATTCTACAACTACCTGAAAGGAGGCTCTTGCAAGGTGACAGTCTCTCCGCTCCAGTGATGAATGATAGGGCAAGAGAAAAGGGACGTAGATTTCTCTGGGGAAGATTTAGTTTGAAGATTAGGAAGTACTTTTTCAACGGAGGGGGTCATTAAGCATTGGAACAGACTGCCCAGGGAGGTGGTGGAGTCACCATTCCTGGAGATATTTAAAAGATGCACAGATGAGGTGCTGAGGAACATGGTTTAGTGGTGAACTTGGCAGTATGCTGTTAGTCGTTGGACCTAATGATTTTGATTCTATGGTTCTAAAAGAGAAGGTTAATATATGTATTCAGCTGCACACAAACATACACATAAACAAAATGTATATTTTGGGGACTTAAGATATTTTATGTGATTATCGAACTTCTCCAAACGTTACTGTTTCATGAGAAAATGTGTCATGGGTTTCTATTTTACTGCCTGAGAAACCTCAAATGCAAATTTACTTCCAAATTATTAGTATTAGTACAAGTAACTAACCTTCTTATTATTTTCATTGGAAATTTAATTTGATGTGCTCAAAAAAGGCCACCAGTCATGCATTAAATCTTGATAGCTTTGCTTTTGTTCCAGAATGTTACATGTTTTCCCATTTGACTTTAAGCATTACTTTTCTTGATGATAAGTGTTATGAAAATTATTAAAGTAACAGAACTAATGATTTTGAATAAAGATTGTGTAATTTATGGCCTATTCTTTAGAATTCTCACAGTTTTATAAATATACAGAACACAGGGGAACCCCAGAATTCCATCTGTGTTGTGTCAAAACAGAAATTTCTAAACAAGTAAAGTAAGATTCTCACCTAATGTAAGATTATAATAGTTTAGTCAGTTTACATTCTTTGTTGAAGCCCCACTTACAGATGATGAATAGAGAAGAGTACTGCAGGAAACTGATTAGTTCATTCCTTCCATAACTTGGCAACCAAGAAGGCTTTCGCTTCTTTTTCTTGAAAGAAGCCCTCTCTGCTGCCTTGTAGCCATACAGATGGTCTATACAACTGTGCTAGTATCGAATATGTACTTTTCCTTCGCTATGGGTAGGTGAAATGTGTTTTATTTTCTCCTTTCCAAATTTCTTACTTGGAAGAAATTCATATCAGTTCTTGCAGGTATAGGAGTTTAGAAATCAGATAATTAGGCAGTTGGAAAGAGAGAATTAAGTTTCATGGCCAGTACTACAATTCAAAATGATGTTTAAATTAATCTGGTTGTTAATCAGGTATCACTCATGTTCATAGCTTGTTTTGGTTTTTTTTTTCATTTATAAAGATATAAAGATGTTTTATACAAGAATTCCTATTTTAACCTGATTTAGATTCCTCTATCTTGAATAGAATAGAGTTGAATCTCAGGTGAAGATTTCTATAAACAAAAAGTAACTAGTTATCCCAAATGCAAAGTCTTGCAAAAAAACACATTAAATAAATAAATAATAACAATAATAAAATATTACATGCTTGCACAAATTCTGCTGAAATCTCCATACACATCCATTTCATCTCCAAATAAGCATTTATTTTTATTATATTAAATATGTGTTTTCTGTTCTAGATAACAAAATTTTAAAAATCACCATTGAGCATTCTTTGTGGTTAGTTATACATGCCACTATTTGCTTGGTTGTTTGTTCAGTTTACAATCAAGGAGTTTTGGTTTACTTTTAAAGGACAGTAAAAATGAATAATCAGAGTTTGCATGTATTTAACATTACATTTAATATTAAATGTCTTCATCTATTAAATATTTCATCTATTGCATAGCTGTCCACAGCTCATACAAAATTACTTCTGGTGCCAAAAGTTCATTCTATATCACAGATCTTTCCACAGTACAGATTTTATTTTCATTAAGTTTGATTCATGCCAATGACAAATGTTTCCATAACAACTTCAAACCTTGAAACAGGAAAATGATAGAAAACCTATTGAAAAATACAAATGTTTACCCGATACAGCAGCTTGAAAAAGTAAACAACAACTGACCATATGAAACATCCATTTACTTTATAGAATTCATTGAATCCTGACTTGAGAGCTATTGTTCACCTATTAGAAACAGCATTCAGTGGTCCCTGAGATTCATTATCATAATATTTATTGAGTGAATATTTTTCCATTGTTTTCTGGACATCAATCAGTCAGTCTTTCTCATACTACAGCATATTCTGGGCTAAAGTAGACCAGATGTTAAAATTCAAATGATGGAGCACACTTTTTCAAGTCTTTTAGACCTACCAGATATTCGAATAAAAGCAAAGGAAACGAAACCAAACCAAATAAATCTAACCTGTATTAGAGTGTAGTTTTGAGGACAAAATAAGAGTCATGATGATAATTCTGCATACAGAAAGTTTCCTGTGTTTACAGCAGCAGACTTTCCAAGCTGTCAAGATAAGTCAAACACATGCTCTACCACAGTTTGCTCTTGGTGCAGCCCTCCAGGATCTTGGGAGCCCTGTGTATCCATAGAATCATAGAATCATTATGATTGGAAAAGATCTTAAAGATCGAGTCCAACCACTAACCTAGCATTGCCAGGTCCATCACTAAACTAAACCATATAACCCAGTAACTCATCTATGTGTCTTTTGAATGTCTCCAGGGATAGTGACTCAACCACCTCCCCGGGTAGCCCGTTCCAATGCTTAACAACCCTCTGGGTAAAAAAGTTCTTCCTAATGTCCAATGTAAACAGCCCCTGGCACAACTTGAGCCCATTTCTTTGTGTTCTATCATTCATCGCTGGAAAAAAGAGATGGACTCCACCTCACTACGACTCCCCTTCAGATAGTTGTAGTGATCATACCTCCTCTCCTCTTCTCTAGGCTAAATATCCCCAGCTCCCTCAGCCACTCATAATAAGACCCAACCTCTAGACCCTTCACCAGCTTTGCTGTCTGTCTCTGGACACACTCTAGTACTTTAATGTCCTTCTTGTGGTGAGGGGCCCAGAACTGAACACATTTCAATGCATTTGAGGTGCAGTCTCACAAGAGCCGAGCAGGGGGGGACGATCACTTCCTTGATCCTGCTGGTCACACTATTCTGATGCAAGTCAGGATGTCATTGGCCTTCTTGGCCACCTGAACAGATTCATCTGGCTCATATTCAACCAGCTGTTGATCCACACCTCCAGTTCATTTTCCTTTGGACAGCTTTCCAGATAGTCTGCCCCAAGCCTGAAGCACTGCATAGGTTTGTTGTGGCCCAAGTGCAGGACCTCGCACTTGACATTGTTGAACTTCATACAATTGTCCATCAGTGCAGCCTGTCCGAGTCCCTCTGAAGAGCCTTTCTGCCCTCAAGCAGGCTTACACTCCTGCCCAGCTTGGTATTGTCAGAAAATTTACTTAGGGTGCACTGAATCCTCTCATCCAGATCTTTGTTAAAGATGTAAAACAGAAGAGACCCCAGCACTGAGCCCTGGAGAAGACCATTTGTGACTGGTTGCCAACTGGATTTAAGTCCATTTACAATGACTCTCCAGACTCAGCCATCCAGTCAGTTTTTAACGCACAGATGAGACGCATTCACTACCTTCTCATACCACTGCCTTTGCTTCCTTTTCCGTTAAGGAGTGGGAATAAGTGAGTTCATGTCTAGACCAAATCAGCTCCAGTGCAGACCACAGCACTGAGAGCTGGAAATAGCCTGAACCACTAGTTTGGTATAGTCATAAGGACCCTGCTATCTTCTGTCAGTTTTCCATGCAGAGCAAGACCTTAATCACTTGGGAATGCAGAGACTTCTGAGAAGTCTTGTGCATTGGGAAAGAAAGATCACTGATGAGCCACTAAGATCTTTTTGTTTGTAATATGAATGAGCTGAGATGCTTCTGAAGACTTTATGCTGTCCTTCCATCTTGAGAAAAGGGTGACTATTGTACTGAGGCCTCATTTTGGAATGAAAGACATCATGGACATTGTATTTATTTTATACTCAGATATTCTCAGAAAATATACCTGGAAAATTAAAGGTTGCCTGGTATTTCCTCCACTAATTCTTTCTTAATCTTTTACATCTTTCCAAATATCAAGAGTTGTTAACTGTTCAAGGAAAGATTTGTAGATATGGAACTGTAACAGTTCTGACTGAATGAAATTACAATTATTAAACAAAATGCTTTCATCATCATATATTTCACTGACACTTTTTGCAAACAGACCTAGTTCAGAAGTAGCTGGGTCTAGGAAGCTGCAATCTGGCAGAAACATGTTGCTAAGGGCAATACTTTTCAGTCTGCCAGTAAAGAAGCTTTGATTTAGTCAGAATGAACTTTTTAAAGAGAAACTGGTATGTGCAACACAGATTTTAAAACAGAATTCTTTATAATAACTATTTCTCTTGGATATAAAAGCAAAGATTTGACCCAATAAATGGCAGATATGACAGGAGCTTATACATAAGAAGTGTCAGACTGACTATTATATGAAACCACTCTTTCATTTCTCTTACATACTTATATATAAATAACAGAAGATATCCGATTAGTATTTTAAGATCTTAAACCATTAGAAGAATAAGCTATGGTAAAAACTAGATTTTTCTTATGCTGAGGATATTTGGATGAATAAAGCCACAGTAAAACATCCGTATTTGCAGTTATTAACATATCTTTAAAATATGTACAGATCTTCTCTCAAATAATACAGCAATTCTCACAGTCTCTATTAGCAGAAAGCATTTTCTGAAGCGTAAGTACTGACTCCAACTTGGATGATACCAGCAGTTGGTATGTCCCCAGGTCCTTTCTTCTTACCATCTACAGCTATGGTTTTCTTGCCATTGCACAATGAGTAGTATATGTATTGCCCAAGAATTTTGAGAGGAAATGGGAAGGTGATTTCAACAACAAAACGTAACTTAGCATTTAACCAAAGAATGGTTGAGATTGGAGGGGGCCTCTGGAAGTCCTGATATTTAGAGCAGGGTACTCAGAAAAGTGTCTCAACAACTTTTGAATATTTCCAAGGATGGAAATTCTATCAGCCTTCTAGACAACGTGTCAGTCTTCACCCGCAAAAAAAAAAAAAAAAAAAAAAAAAAAAAAAAAAA